>BMAW01050389.1:100610-151073 GCA_019974015.1 Nephila pilipes
AGGAAATTATGGGGAATTGACGGTTTTATCAACACACTCCTTCCCCATACAGTTACTACATGGCTTAATATTTTTAGTGGAATTATCTTCAATCTTCAAAACTAACAGAATAATTTTAATAACAGTTCTTTAACAGCAAGCACCTATTTTTTTTAACTCCCTCCGTTTTCCTATAATTCTATTTCCTTTTAAGATAATTATATCCAAATCTCTTCACTTCTATCCTCATCTAATATACTTATTCACGTTTCATTTGGGTTAGGAAGAAATTGTAATTTTGTGCAATTCAAATCAATAAGTCCCCGAGGTTAGAGAAGAACATCGCGAATAACCCAACGTCACAAGCCTAGCGTCGTCGTCAATGGCGTGTGAGATTTCCCTTGTGACAAATATTGCTGTAATTCTTGCGCCAACACAGTGACGACTTTGAGTAAAAACGTTGTTCTCAATATTTTAAGAAATTTAAAAATAATAGACCAATTGAAACAGGGTGCTAATAGATCAAGCCGAGTTCGGGAATGTAGTAATTAAAATGCTTGCGAGATTTAACAACGAAAATTATCATCTGTGCTCTCCTATTTGCACCTAAAAATTGCACAATTGCATGTTGATTAATTTTGGAGCCATCCATGACCCGACCGGTAGAGATTACCATCTCTCCACATTGTCAAGTGATGCGTTCCGACTATACCGCCTGCTCTCCTATGTTTGAGAGCCATGCTTTGGCATATGAACATCGTTTTGCATCTTCAAACCATGGAGCACTAGGGATAGTTCCATTTTCATTTGGACGACCATTATATTTTGGCTGCTATGATTATCTAAGTTGCACAGAAATTGCAGATGTACAGAGTAAATTAATACTAATCTATTGTAATTAATTTAAATTACTAAAGTTGATATTTACTATTAGATAAAGCTTTAGTCGTACTTACAATTGCAATATGACATTTTTTGGTGCTAGTCGCCCGCTAGAAAAGGTAATACAATGCCCTTCGACACGACGCTCTAGTCGAACGTTTTGTAGACATCTGATGTCCCTTGGAAATTTTCTGTGAAAGTAAATTCCTCTTCCAAAACCATGCGACATAATCCTTTCTTTTGGTTAGGTAGCTGAATTTATTAACTCGACTATTGATCACTGAACACCACAACCGGGGCAGGAAAAATGTAGCATCTGGTGCGGGGGTGTTTTTGACTCTTAGGAGATGGTATTCTGAAAGGTCATAGTCCATAGGAAACAGAAATGTTGCTTGCCCTTCCACGCGAGGATGTAAGGGGACCATTTATGATCTTGTTGAGTGAGATAGCTGCATTGTAACTGCCAGAACGATTCAAAATCTGACAGTCGGTGGATATGGAAATCTTTACTGTCGATCTTTTTGTTGCTGTTTTTCTTCCCTTTTCATCACAGTTTCTTTCATACTTTATCTTTTCCTCTTCAGGCTGCTTGCCCTTGCTGATCGAGTTGCTGCACGACTATTCGTTTGGCGTAGGCGGCACCGGCAGCTCGGAGGTGCGAAGGAATGCCACTCAAGTGCTGCACAACCTCGTCTTCGGCCAACCGGATGACAAGAGGGCCCGGAGAGAGGGAAGGGTGCTCAGGTACCTCGAGGAGATCAGGGAGTACAGCGACAAGCTACTGTACGTGGAAGCCAACGTGGACAACAGAACGGGTGAGTATCCTTTGGGTGTGGATGTCGCTTAAATTCATACATTTTGCATTTGCCTTTAGGGGAGTTTTCGATAATATTGTTGCGAATTTTGTCGAAGATTTTTCTTGGATTTTGTCCGCATATGCTTAAAAATGCCAAACATCTGGTGTAAGATAACCTCTCGTGAAAATAAAATGTACTAGTGAAGGTAAGATGTATATAAAACGGAAATAAAATATATGGACATGTTTTACTTTGGCGCGATTCAATCAGTTGATTTCAATCAATTTTTCAATTGGCGTGATTTTTTTCAGGTTGGCAGTGCTTTACTAATTTTCGTCACAAAATTTGGCGATATTTGATTTCGAGAAGGTTCGTGGTTGTTTTTATCTCTCTCGACTATCGAGAATTTGGGGGGAAATTTGGCTTTCGATGGCCGAAAAGTATATTGAAAGAGGCAATCGAGTGTTGTGATAGAGCTGAAACAGGGAGTTTTGTTAGAGCTTTGTCAGAGAGTTTAGTTTGAGTTTGTTAATCTGATTCACTTAGTACGAGTAGCTCTGTGAATAGTAGTTTCAGTAACTGGAAACACGAGTTTGTTATAAAAACTGTTGATGTTGTCATGAAAACAGAAACTGTTTTTATTCACCCTAAGCGAATCTGGAGGCTTCCAATAAAAATAATAATGAAATATTTGGTTATATGGATACTTTCTAAGCGGACTAAATGCTTAAATGAATATTTTAAATTGAGATTAAAATTTACAAGCACAGTAAAACTCACTCTCGGAATTTGTATCGGTTTGAGGTGTACTTCCCTTCAATCGTCCTTGTGGACAATTCCCGGAAGCTATTTGATTCAAACAACTCAACTTCCAATTGTGCAAAGCAAAGTTCATGTATAAACTGAAGTGTAGTGAGAAAGAAGGGGAGAGGCAAAAGAATATAAAGAATGTTATGGTAACAAGAAGGATGTTAGTGTGATGCGCGGGAAAGTCGTTTGGCGTATGTGGTAGACTTGGCGATATTAGGACAGTGAAATTACAGGAGGTACTTGTATTATAATCCGCTTAGCGTACTTTTCGATATTGTTACTATTCGTGGACAGGGATTAAACAGTGGGGAGTTTCCCTTTAATTTGAGGATCAGTAAAAATGTGTTTTGGAATATAATTAACTATTTTAATCACTTTGTTTTATGCTTGAACTTAAGTTGAAATTTAGATCTTGTGATTAGGGTAAACTTTAAGATGACAGATAAGACAAGCAATAGGGTTCCGTCTCAAAGTGGATACTGAATCTCCGTCTGCTATTATGTCTTTGTGTATCTTTATTTACAACAGGTAGACAAAACATTTACCTAATTATATGTTAATAATTATCATTCTGAATACTGAAATTGAGTGCATAGTATATGTAACGAAATTTTACCTCAATTTTCGATAAGTAGTTTTCCATCTGGTCTTAAGGGAATCAATTTCTAGAAGCTCGGTTTTATATTTTAAATTACATGAAATCGAAATACATTACAATTTCATGCTGCTATAGATGGCCTATTAGATTACAACTACTTTAAAACAGTGTTCCAGCACATGAAAATGACTCATGTACTTGTATGCCCATTAATTCAAGGACTGATTCTTGCTCGTGTACAAATCGTGTAATATCTGTGTTTGTGTTTTTCAGCGAGTTTCATCGATCAAAACCTCGTTCCCGCTGTGGCAGCCCTGATGAAGTTGTCTTTCGACGAAGACCATAGACACGCCATGTGCCAACTGGGTAAGGAATCTCAAATGGTTTAATTTTATTTTATCAAACTGCAAAGTGTCATTCCATTTCTTCTTTCCTTATTATACATTCTATGTCCTGGACAAGATGATTAAACTGGCTTGTAATATATACGAAACCTATTGGCAAGAGGGAATTGTGACACCCCTGTCTCTTTGTCGAAAAAGGAGTTGCCAGTATAAGAAGATCAGAAAAGTGAGAGATATAAGTGGAAACGAGCTCCGAGGTTGACGATGAAATGTAAATAAAGCTTATTATTGTTTATTAAAGACGGGGTCTGTATCGAGTTTAGCAAGAATAAGAAAAAGCTATAGTACACAGACAACAGTCGTCACATGGGTAAAGGTAACAATGCCAAGGGAGGGAGGGCGGAAAGCAAACTGAAATATGAAGATTTGTGAGAACATATGCAGGGGACAGGCATTCTTCAATCAGGGTAACACGATCTCTGTTCTTTAAGGCCCTGCGTAATAACGATCAGTATTTTAGCTTTTTGTCTTTTAATATACCTGAGGTTGTTCACAGAATCTCAAATGAGTAATTATAAGCATATGCAGTTGTGCATTCTAATAAGGGACATCCGCCGGACCAGACATTTTGAGCCTTCAATAGAGGTGTCCCTTAATAAGAGGAAATATATATTGCAATGAACTCGAGGTGACATTTCTCTGCAAAGGTTTTCTTCTCAGAGAAAGGAGACATTTGCAGAAATTTCATCAGTCAGCCGAGAAAAGTTTAAGCAATGGCACCTTCACCTTGGCGAAAAATATGGCGACCGTTTTGGAGACTTAGGTGTCAAACAGACATTTCCAAAAAATGCTGGAATTGAGTTGATATATCGACTGGGAAGAAAGTTACGGACGTTATCTGAATTTTCCGTATGTCGTCACATCTGGCCGAAACATCTATACGCTGAGAGTCTAGTCTGCCTTGGAGATCGATCAGGATATCGACTAGAGGTGGATATGCCGAGGGAATTTGTGGAAGGGGCTTGAGTCTGCCAGGAACTGTGAGAGTTTGGCTTGGAAGTGCAGAGTATTACTGAGGAGATTTGTCCGCAGTGCGAACTATTAAGCTGGTGAGCTGAACGTTTCTTATACAACAGCGACTGTCATTACAAGGTTTTTTTTCCTGTACCTGTATCTCTAATCTATACAAGTGCTGTGTTTTCTGTTTGTGCTGTTACTGTCCATCTCTGCTACCTGAGCATCGTCCTTTATATTTGTGAATAAAGCGTCACTTATCACTATCCTCCGCGTTGGTCTGATTTCACTCGTAGGGACCCACACGAGAGGAGAGAACTTTTGCAGCAATATACTGTTCAAAGGAGTATACTGTTCAATATACTCTGTAACGGCTGCCCATTCCGGGTTACCTCTTGTGCCATAGCTAAATTCAATGTTTAAACTCCAAGAATCAATAAGTCGATCAAAGAGACGTTAGAACAATAAACACTGTATTTATTAGCTGCTTGTTAATATAACCACAATTATAAATGCTCTTCTGGGCAAGGGTTTTACTGTCTTAACTCAATCTACCAATAATAATCTAACAGACTCTTGCCACTAATCCTTCCTCGACTGCAACTCAGACTCTGGAACAATTGTTGAACACTGGAATAACTAAATCTCTTGGATCACTCAACTTCTAATCCAACCTCCTACTTCAACCTCTCTTTCCACCTCTTTCAACTTCTCCTTCAACTTCTCTATTGGGACTCTCAGTCGGAGTTTTTATATTTCCTAACTCACCCGCTTCACTTCATTTCTACCTGCTTTACATAATCACGTCTCATTTTTGGTTGGGCAAAGGTTGTTAGCAAAAGCAATCAAGCTTAATTAAAAGTCCCTAAGGTTAGTGAAGAGAAACCGCGAATAGCCCAATGTCACAACTCTTCAATATACTGTTCAAAGGACTAAGAAAATTGTCTCTTAAATAGAGATGTCATTTATTTAGAGATGTCCCTTACAAGAGGTACGATTGTAGTTAATTGCACATAAACATACAATTTACATATTAATTATGATATATAAATGTGCTATTTATAGTTTAAAAAAAATGTAAAATTAGCTATATAAATATACACTAATACTTTTTTTGTAATATAAATCTAGTTTAAATTAATTACTAAATAGATTTCTGAAAATTATTTTATTTATTGTATAAAAACCCATAAGCAAAGCCACGGTGATATTTTTCAAGACCTTGGGGTATGGTATTAAAAAACTAATTTAATGAGTTGTTACCTTGCTAATAGGGTCCTAGGCTAATCTTTTAAGAACTGTGTTGTCTCTCCTCCTTTTTATGCGAGGTATCTTGATAACACAGGGTGCTCAAGAAAAGATCTTCCCAAAATAATGGGACGGAGAGTATTGTATCTATCATGATGACTGTAGAATCTGAGGTCACATTTCACTCAGAGTCGCAGAAAAGTGTTGATTGAGATGTCGAAATTGAACAGTCGGCAGTGAAAAGGCGTAGAAATACCGAATCATAAGTTGTAATTTAGTTATTATCAGAAGTTGCACTTTATTAACACCAGGCAAAAAACATAAAGTGACGGCTAAGAGTGACGTTGCTCAATTCACTCCAACGAATGAGTGACGGAGATCCTGATGTTGCGCTCACCCTGCCTGTAGTAACAGCAATTCTTGAAGCGAGATCGTCCACAGGCGACTCAGACAGAAAAGCTTTTATCTACCCCCACAAGAAGAAGTCTAGAGGAAGGTCTGACGAGATTGGAGGCTAAGCTACATTTCCACAAATCCAATTAATCGAGCGGGATATGTGACATTCAGAAAGTATTTGACCACATACATTTCGAAGTCACTCTTTTCCGGTATTCTGAACTGATTTGAGAATTTTTGAGCTTGCGTAATTCTCGCTTACAAACACTGTGCATTTTTAATGAAGACCTGAATCAAAAATCCCCTAATGAGAAGTAAACATCCCGACCACCATGGCCTTTATGCTACTCAAACGGAAATGACAACTCTAAGCTCCTTAACAAATATTGTTCATCTTAATGGGTTGAATCAACCCTCTTATTTTGACGAAACCTTTACATTAATTAATCTGGCACTTTGTAACGCCCTACCGACCCGGGCGTCCTCTTGTGTCATCACTAAATTCAAATATTAAATACTACGACACAAATAATTACAAAACCACCAAAACAACTTTCACAATTTATTAATATATATTTACTATGACACCAATAACTACGCTCTCCAGGTTAAGCTGTCCAAAACCTTAATTCAACCCACCAATAGTAATCTAACAACCTCTTACCAATAGTCCTGCCTCGACTGCAACTCAGATTCCGGAACCACTGTTGAAAACACTAGATCAATCTTTCTACGACAATCACTACTCGAACCTTCCACAATACACTTTAATTCCTCCTTTCCTCCAAGTGACTTTAAATCCTGACACTTCGGCTTCACCTCATCTCATCTACAGTATTTCTCTCAGATCCTCCTTCGGCTACTCTTTCAGATCTCCTTTCAGATACTCTACTCCTTCCGACGGAGTTTATATAATTCCTAACACTTCACTTCATTCCTAACTGCTTTACATACTAGCTTTAAGTATCACGTTTCATTTTTGGTTGGGCAAAGGTTGTTTAGCGAAAGCAATCAATCTCAATTGAAAGTCCCCAAGGTTAGTGAAGAGAAACCGTGAATAGCCCAATGTCACAACTTCTTTAAAAATTTTTAGACTATCCTCTCGGATGAGGCTATCGGAAAAATTCGATATTTTCGGAACATGTAAATAAATGATACAATCTCTCTACCGCTAAATACGACCGTTTTTGAGCTGTTGGGAGATAATCTTCTGATAGCCCCTGGTTTGGAGCTGGTTCGTGTCAATGCCCAATTTCAACTGCAGTGATGTTGTCATACGCTTAAACCTGCCTATCGACCAGTTATCGACTTATTATTTTTAGCAGATCTTGTAATCTACCCAACATTTTAATGTACCTGCAATAATAAGTATAATAAAGCCTCACTGCAACTATGGAATGAAACTGCGAGTGCCAATAAGTATGACCAATAAGAAGCTTTGATTTGAAACAGTCTAGGATAAAGATATGATCGCCTCTACATGAAAATGTTCTGATTTCATGGCGCTTTCTTCTATTACATTCAGATTAATGATATTATTGGAGCGCGTAAGCTTCGCCACTCAGTTGTGCAACAGGACTTCGGTCTTTACTTGGCACAAAATGTAAGATATTAAAGATTCAATTTTAAAGTGCTTACTTTTTAAAAGGGAAAAAAATTTGAATTTAAGAATAACCTCGTAAGACATAACTAGCTATTTGCTGCAATCTACCTGCTGTGGCGGAGCAATTGTCTTCACCACTATGCCGTTGGCGGCTTATTGTAGGGGGGAGAGGGAGTGAGTACCAGAAAGGTTTCAAAACAAAACCAGAAAAACCTTCTTTTAAAAGCCAAACTAAGAAACTTTTCCAAAGATTTTAAGCCAATCGGGGATCAACGCAGGAGTAAAAGTTAACAGCTAGCGGAATGATTCAAATGAGACTTGTACCTAACCAATCATTCATCAATATATTGAGGTCCATGAAGTGGAACTCTCATCTTTAGATGGAATCAGATCAAGAAATTTTTTTATCTCGCAGCTTCTCTGCGCTATAGACTTTTGCTTTGGAGGAAAGAGGCTTGACGTCACTGGACCTAATGGACGCTTTCAACATGAGAATGCTGCGGCCTCGGTACCCGATTGGTCCCGATCGTATAGTGGAGCTGATACACGTTAAATATGGTCGAGGCTCAATGTCTTCATGTTGGATGAAATGGAAGTTTGGAGAATGTCATCCTCCGCACTTGCCCAGGGCTCAGAATTACGAGATTAGTTGCCAACAGCTCTCGTGTTGCTTCTTAAAGAGACGTTAATGAAAAAATATTAATAGCAAGGGTGTTTTCTGGCATGATTTGAAAAAGTGTTCAATCCCTGAAAATGATGTTAAAGTTATTTTCCGCGATAAATTCACTCCCATTTTTGGTAAAATGTTCCTGTCTCCTCATAGGTGGGCTCCAGGCGATAGCGGAACTGCTGCACGTGGACCACTGGGCTCACGGAGTGAATAACGACCCCAACTGCACCACCTTAAGAAGGTACCTGGGCATGTCCCTGACCAACTTGACATTCGGGGACGGGGCCAACAAGGCCCTCCTGTGTTCCATGAGACCTTTTATGGAGGCTCTGGTGGCGCAGCTTTACTCTCCATCTGAGGACCTCAGGCAGGTGAGTTGAGACGCCTCCCATCATAATTAAGTAGTCCATTTAAGGACATCAGAAAAACATATTTCTTCACCGCCATCTCTCAACGTGCCTGAATTAAACAATAAGGCTCTAGCTTACCCTAGCCGAGTGAGTTGCTTTTTGAAGATTCGATACCTTTCACAACTTACTCTCATCAGGAACCGCTTCTAACCGAATTTAATCGCAGAGGATCAACTTCTGCAAATCACTCCTATTTCCAATATGCAGTCACCTACCGACTACTCACTATCTGCTCTCGTTTTCAATTCGAATAATTTGATTGGAAAGGAGTTTGACATATAAATGTAACATCAGAAAGTAACCCCAGATGTTAGTTCACGCAAAGCTCTAAGCTACAAGTTAGTTAATGATTTCTTTACATGTTGATCCTTTCTAAGAATTGAAAAGAGAGTCTGGTCATTATTACTATCTCCAATTAATTATTATTGTTGTTGCGTTTCTTTCCGAAAGATTTTAAATAAAGACTTCAAGACTTCTCGAGAAAATAAATTTTCGATTGCCCGATCCTCGTAAAACAGTTTACTATGCTCTCATGACACTTTCCACCACTCAGGTAGGTGAATACTTCACGACCCTGAGATATTTTAATGATCTTTTTTTTACTAATAGATTCACTGTCTTTGGTAAACACGGAGGGTGCGACTCCAGGATACCTTAGAAATCCTTCTCTATTTTCGACCTTTCTTGCCATCAACCACTTTTTTTCATTTCTAACGTCTACAGATGCTCATGTTTGGCGCGACATAATCAGAATTGCTCTTTTTACTCATTTGCCAGATACAACTACTTCAGAAACTCTTTATCGTATAAATTCCATTCTTAATGCCATACATTTTCAAAGTTTTGGTTTCATTTTATTTATTTATAATTATTATTTTCTTTTTTGGGGGGGGAGGCAATTTGGTTTATAGGTACGATCTGGTGGAAATTTAATTTTTTGTTATGATTCATCCCTTATTCTTTGGTATATTTTCTTATTTTGAATGCTAATTCATCCATTTTAGTATGCCTTATTTTGTATACAATTTTATATATTCTGTACGATTCTTACTTAATTGCGCACTTTCGGAACATATTTATTTTATTTATTATTATTGTTGTATCAGATTCAATTAGGCAAGGTTTGTTGTATAAAAAGTTAATTTCTTGCTAGAAGAAATCCGTTGTCTTTTTTATTGAGAGTGAAGAGTTTATTTTGGTTTTTCTTTTAATGTTCTTTGAACTATCGCCTTATATTTTTGATATGGAATTTTCGTTCTTCAAAATTCGTGAAAATTATGTGTTTTATGTATTCTTGTATGGGTGTTATCAGTGGTTCCCAAGATGTGCGCCTCGGAATAAATCATTACACATTTGTTATTGGTGGATAGCATTCCACAGGAATTAAAGATAGTTTTCTAGAATTTTCTCGGTGTATGTAACTAACTAGACGACGTGCTACACAAAATCCAGAATGTTTTCGAAAACTCTTGAATTTTCTTTGTAATTTTTGTTTTCCCATACCAATGATTTCACTCGGTGTTGTATTACTCCTCGTTTATGATATCAGTTAAATTGTTTTTTTAAATTCCTACTATTAGCTCACACTCTCTCTATATATATATTGCACAAATTTTCAATCGTTAATAAAATATTTTTTATTCATCCACTCGAGTTCAAATACATTTTTTTCAACTTTTAGTGGATGACACTCGATGTGAATACACTTTTTTCATATATTAATTAAATTTAACTGGTGAAAATGCAGTTGAGCCCAACCTCTAGGCGTGATTTCAAAAATTGCCGAACTTGGCTATTTTTTGTTTTGGCTAAACGTTAAGGGTAGCCACTTTTGGCGAAATACCACCAAATAATTCTTGTCGCCGAGGGTGGTTGGGCTAAACTGCATTCCAACCATTTAATTTACCGGATGAATTAAGAAACAAGTCAATGCTTCTACTATGTCATTTGTCTTGCAATGGCAAATTTGATAGAGTGTCGGAGTAGAATCTTCATGCCTTCGGATCGAATCTCGTCGAAGCATAATTTTTTTTATTTGATTTTTAAATAATTAATTTTAGTTATATATGGGAGAAAAAAATTTCTCTCGTATAAGATAATTAGCGGGATATAAATTTAGGAATAAATATCGTCAGTGACGAAGCGTGTAGATCGCTGAAAAAAATTTTCTTTTGCCACTTAATATTGTGATTCTGTTATGTGTATATACATATTTATATTTAATTGTAATTATTTAATGAAAAGCAACTAAAATAAAAATTTTCTTTGCTGACCTAAGTAGGAATTGACTTTATTTATTTATTTATTTATTTATTTTTTTGTATTACTTGTTTTGTCTGAGTTTAATGATCGAGTAGTGTTTGTTGATCCTTAGTAAACGATCTGAGGGCGCAGATAAGAAAACTGCACCCTTAACTGCGAGAATACTTATGAAGAAACGGAAACACCTCAGATATGATGACAGATATTTAGAGTTTGGTTTACCTTCGACAGAACATTCAACCGTGGAAGTTTCGACTCAAGAATGTATGCTACCAGATACAATAAAGCGTCCTTTAAAAAGCATTCACCGCTACATGATTGACCTTAGCGGTGATTTTAATTTCTTTACCAGAAAGGTCACCGAAATGAAACAAAAAAAGTAACTTTCCAAGAATGCATTATTAACAAATAATTGGGGAAAATCCCTAACCAAATATATTTAATTTCTTAACTGACATTGATTTCTTCCCATTCATATAATTTTATTAAACTTTATTTTTATCCTTAGTTTGAATATTAAATTGTTTTAACTCTTAAAAAATTAAACCTTCATCATGAATTTGGTACAATACATCCCATGAGAACTCAGTGCAAAGAATTTTATACAATCTAATAAACCAAACTTTACTGGAATCTTACAAATTTCGAACATATGCTTCTGCATTTCACAGTAGCAGTTCTGCGTATCTTTTGACTACAAACGAAGTTCATTTCTTTCAAGACACAAAATCCATTCTTCGAAGAACACTTATCATAGGTTTAAGAAATACTTTCAAAATGAAAATATTAGTAAGTTCAATGGATTCAAGATCCATTCCAAACCAATACACCGTCTGCATTTATTTCTTCAGAAAGAAAAAAAAATATATTTGAATGACTATTGAGAGTTACCTTGTGGCAATAGTTTGAAAGCAGTATTCGGCAGCATGGGGAAAAGGTTGAAGGAATTAACCGAACTTTGGATTTATATAAAAGATGAATATCCTCTTCTAAATGATAAAGTTCTGCTCATTTCATTTCAATTTTCGACTTCTTATTTCTGCAAAGCTGGATTTTAGGGGGTGGCTGTGGTCGAGCAAAAATGAATGAGGAAAAGGAAGCAGTATCCGGTTACATTCCAAGAGTATGGAGTGAACTGCAGCCACCTCCATCCTATCAATTTAATGTAATGGAATAAATTATAAATGAATGAATTTGTTCGATATTGTAATTCTTGCGTCCGTTACAATTTTTTCTGGTGCTATACGTGTTTTATTTAATTCTATCTCTTAATTGTGATTAGTAATGCTTTGACTTGGGTAGGGTTAGTTAAAAAAGAGAATCGCGATTCAAAAAAGTTTGTGAGTCACTTGTATATTATTTTTGGATTTTTTAAGAGTAAGATAAACTTCAAATGTATTAAAAATACCTGTAATATTTCTTTCATAAAGTGAGTATCAATTCTAGCATAAATTTGGCGGCAAGGAATTATTTCAAAGCGAGGAAAGAATAATTTAGTGAAATCTGGATCAAAAATTACTCTTTAAGCTTTTGCTGGAATTATAATTTCATTTAAAACTTGTTAAGTAGGAAAAAATGCAACTCTGAAAGATTTTCGCATAATCATTGATTTCTCACCTTACGCTTCTAATAAACTTTGCTTTGACTGTGACTATATTTTTATATAATTTTTTTATTGATACTTCTGAATGATTTACAAGCGATAATTCAAAAAGAGTTCAAATAAAAGCTTTATATAGAAAATTCGTTTATTTGATTCACAAGGCTAAATTTCGAATGCCAATTCTGTAATTTCATTCGTAACACACTTTGCTGAATCATGAAACGACAATAGACTGGAAAAAAATTGTACTTTGGAAATTCCCCATTTCATTGAATTTATCGATCCCACTCCGGACCTTTCGTCAGAAGTTACTCACTAGCTCGCTTTAATTTGAACGAGTTCCGCTTCTTGTGTATCCATAGCAATTGATGGTTTAGCCGGCGTGACTATTCTAATGACTTTTCCTAGTTACAAAGAAATGAAATCCTGTGAAGCAACTCTGCGCTAGAGTGTCCACGTTTCCTTAAAAAGGTAATTTTTAAGCTCTCCACCTTATCTTCTAGGACGATAGCTCCATTTATGAAATCTCTCTGATAGTACCATACGGTGTTATTTTACTTGAGAATGTCAGAGTGCATATATGCTATTCTTTGCAATGTGTATATATAAATTAACGAACTTCTTTCTATGCGCAGGTGACAGCTAGCGTGCTGCGCAACCTGTCCTGGAGAGCTGATCCGGCTAGTAAGCGCTCTTTGCGGGAGGTAGGGGCGGTGCCTCTATTGGTGCGCGCCGCCCTCTCCGCTCAAAAAGACTCCACCCTCAAGAGCGTACTCTCCGCCCTCTGGAACCTATCCGCCCACTGCAGCGCTAACAAGGCGGACATCTGCCGCGTGGAAGGGGCTCTGGCCTTCCTCGTATCCACCCTCACCCACAAGTCCAAGAACAAGACGCTGGCCATCGTCGAAAACGGAGGAGGCATCCTGCGCAACGTGTCCAGTCATGTGGCAATTCAGAATGAGTACAGGGCCATCCTTAGGCGGCACAACTGCCTTCAGATTCTTCTCTCACATCTGAAGTCCCCTTCTCTGACGGTGGTCAGCAATGCCTGTGGTACCCTATGGAACCTTAGTGCCCGCAATGCCGTCGATCAGCGCGCCCTCTGGGAGATGGGAGCAGTGGGCATGTTGAGGAAGTTGATCAATTCCAAGCACAAGATGATATCCATGGGCAGTTCTGCCGCTCTCAAAAACCTACTCTCGGCACGCCCACCTGGAGTGGGATTGTGCCTCATGGAAGATGGGGTCGCTTACAGGGGCGCCGATGCTCCTTCTTTGATGGTTCGTAAGCAGAAAGCTCTGAGCACGGAAATTGACCAGAATTTGTCTGAGACCTATGATAATACTGATAGTCCAAAGACGAGTCCTGTGAAACACGCCGAGCAGACGAGATCCAGGAGGCACACATCACCCTCGGCAGCTAAATACATGGCCAACCAGAGGCTGAAGGCGGAGTTAAGCTTGCCTAAAATGAGCGAATCCTATGTGGTAGAGGAGAAGCACAATGGCGCCTTCCAGGTGACGAAGAACGCCAAGCAGGCTCTGAATTACCGACAGGGACAGCAGGCAAAACTTCAGTTGGTCAATGCCGCACCAGAAGTGGAACCCGAATCCAAGCTGAGTTTCAGACCTGCACAAAATAGACGAGAAAGTCATCCACCTTCAACTTTCGAACACGGCTCTAAGTTGAGTTTCAAACCTGCCAGGTTCGAAAATGAAAGTTCCAGATTACAAAATAAAACAGAAGACTGTTCGTACCAAATCCACGCCGAACCACAATCTAAGCTTAGCTTTAGACCAACGAGGTTCGACAAAGAATCTCCTAAGCCATCCGATGACTACACCAGACACGCCAGTCGAAGCATGTCGCCAATGTCTGTCAGGAAGGATAGATCAGCTCCTCCTTCTAGAGGGATGGAACCGACAAGAACTGCCCCCGAGCCTGTGTCTGGCATTCCAAAACCAACCCACGAAAGCAGAATACCATTGCCCAAGTCATCCGTGAACAGAATCGACTGTCAACGAAGTCAGAGTGCTTCTCCGGTGGTTCAGAGGAAGAATCTTTCGAGAGAAAACTCCGCCAAGTGTATGGGCGTATCTCCGAAACAAAATCAACCCAATCAGGTAAATATTCCACCTCAAAAGCCAGTAGATATTACCGTGACCCATCCCAAGTGGGCGTGGACTGCAAGCCCAGAGAAGACCGACAACGTCCCTGAGCGGCCTGGCAAACAGTTAGAAGAGGAGAGTGGAGGAGAGGATGAGATAAGGGTGTGGCGCACAGAGAACACACCTTCTTCGATGTCACTGAATCTCGACGGAGAGGAGCTTGATGGTACGGGGGCTCGCTGCTCTCTCAACATAAGAACGAGCACTGGAGTCAAAATGATCAGGAACCACCCCTTATTGGTCAATGCGCTTAGAAATGACGAGGAAGGACGGTTGTTCGACCACCGAAACAGACAGGATGAGTTCCAGGATTTCGAATCAGGTAAATATTTTTGTTCTGTAATGTTTGTCATACTTACACATCAGTGCCTTTGCGGGGGTCTGGTTAGTAGAATAACGTACTCGCAGACTATGGATGGGATTTGGAAGGGGTTGAGGGAATTTGAAAGATAAGGAGATACACACGCACAAGACAATTTTAAAAAATAGTTGCTGATCCTTTTTCTTTAAGTGGGATAGGTTCTATCCTCAGTCATTCATTACTAAACTTTGCTTCGAAATGCCTTTTAAACTGAAAATCGAGAATTTTTTAATGATAAAACTTGATGATCAGAAACCCCTACCAACAATAAACGAAAGAAAATGAAATCCCATTGCTTAATTTTATTAATATAGATTAAAAATATGTCCTCTCTTAAGAATTACCTAATATCGCTTTAAATAAACACGAAGGCAAAGAGCATCCCAACAGATTTCTGAGTTGGTTTCTAAAATTTCTAGAGAAATACAGTGTTTCGAAACTCACGGGCAAAACATTTAAGGGGTGATAGAAATCATCTAAACAAGCAATTTTCACCGTACGATGCATAGGCAGAGGGCAAACGATGAACCGCTTGACGGCGCAGTAATAAAAAGCATAAGGTGCGAGTTTTCTTACGCCTCGTCATTTCTATCGTGGATTTCAGGATTTATGTCCTTTTCCTGATTACTGTATTTCGCCATACCTCCTGAAATCCACCGTGGAAATGACTCGATCTTTATGCTTTCCATTACAGCGCCGTCTAGCGGTTCAACGTTTGCTCTCTGCCTATGCATTGTATGGGGGAAATTGCTTGTTTAGATGTTTTCTGTCACCCCTTAAATGTTTTGCCCATGAGTTTCAAAACAACTGTATTTAGAATTTAAGAGAAAAATTATTATTTAAAAATTAGACTTAAATTTAAATCTTGACAAGTAATTAAAGTTAAATCACTGAGGCAACTGTTTGTATGGAGGTTGGGGGAGATGGAGACAGGATTCGTTTGACCAATTGGAAGGCAGCAATCTGTGACCAGAATTGATAAAAAAAAAATGAGTAGGAAATTTTGACTCTTCTTGGTGCAGAGAGGGAGAGGTATCTCATTGACCAAAAGGGGAGCATCCTATCGGATGGGGGAGGAGCTTTGCCCCTGATAGTGAGAAAACGTTTTGAGAGGTATTTTACGGAAATTAATGTAACAAAATTTCACGGGGATTGTGTAGTTGTACATTGCTCATACACGGGATATGTCTTTCTATTTATTACAGGGAATTATCAATTTCATTGAAGAACAGAATAGAAAGTTTTTGTAACTAGTAGGGTTCAAAATGGTCAATACAGACTTTAAGCAATTACACATAAATAAACTGAACAGCTATACATAACTGCAAAACTACATCAATCTTGTGTTTCGTTTGGGTTGAGGCTTAGTACTATTTTATATCAGTCTCTGTTTGATACGTATTAACCGTGTTCTCTAAGAGATATTTATCACGTGTGAAAATATAATGCGCTTGCTCGTCTCTTCCAGGCAAGACGGTGGAGTTCTGCGTGCAGAGCGACTACGACATCGACGAGACGCTGTCGATGATGTCCCGCAGCAGCTCGGTGGCCTCCATCAGCAGCTTCGACCAGCAGTCGATACACGAGGACGAGAGCTTCGCATCGGACCTCAGGTCAGTCTCAGATTCTTACGTCTCCGCGATCGATGGTTTTGGCCTTATTTTAAGCGTGAGTCCCACGGCTGATGCGCGTTAAATCCTCAGTGGGGCGTGGTGGGGAAGTTTGAAGGGAAAGGTGTCATGGTTCAGAATGACAAATTCGTCCTCCAATAGCCCTCGTTATGATTCTGTGTGTGACGTTAACAAACAATCAAATGAACATGGTCATAAAAAATCTGTTTTAGATATTAAATAACATCCATAAGAAACGAATTTTTTGAAAATGAATTTCCTTTCAAACTTTACTCTTTGCGTAAAAGAATTTTTTTTTATACAAGGAAAAGAAATATAAATTCTAAAAATATTTTATGCAAAGTTTTGCAAAGAACAGATTTAGCCAGCCAAGGTGCGCTTTTTTTTGTTTCATAATTATTATTTAATTACTCAATGAAATATAAATTTAAAGTAAACGATGAAATATCGAGAAATGGACAATAGTAAACTTTTCCGATATTAAAATAATGCAAACGATAAATTATTAAATTAAATATATTTAAGCTAAATATAATTAAAATTAAAGCAAATGTGATAAAAAATTGAAAAGTGATCTGGTACACCAAAAGTGATCCAACTAAAACAATAGACCCTTGGGTGGCTAATAACTAAAAAATTAAAAGCTAAAGCGATTCCCAGCTAGAACTAGACTGGATTATTATAAATTGCTGAGTCAGAAAAAAACTACTACAGAGAAATATAAAATGGTGAACTCTAACATAATACAAGCCTGTGTGCAACAATAAAACTGTGGAGCTACAATTTTAAATATTTATTTTTATTTATTTATTTTTACAACGTTTTTCTGTATTTCACTTGATGTGTGAGTGTGTGTCATCAAATTTTCGATCGTTCATTTAACCAACTTCCCATCAAGCTAGAGTTCTGAAACTTTGGGAATCGTTCTTACTCGCCTAACAATGCAATATTTAAACATTTGCGACAAGTTTTAACTAATATTTCAATAAATTTTTTTTAATACTTGTAACGTGTGTTACAAGTTATTAAAAAATTATTGTGTAGTAACGTGGTGCCATCTATGGAAGATATATTGAATTACGCAGAGAGTTTTAGTTTAGTTTTTATTAACGTCGCACTAGAAGCAACACGAGGGCTATTGGCGACGGACCTTGTAATTTTGAACCAAAGTCAAGTGACGAGGACGACACCTGAGCTGGCACCCCCTCTCCTAACATCCACACCACGCCAACGGAAGGACTTTGGGCCCCGAACAGATTTAGCGTGCATCAATTACGCAGAGAGAGTGATCTTAAAGACGAGAGAGATATGAGGTTTTTTACAAAGTTTAACTAATATTTCAATAATTTTTTTAAATAAACTTTGCCACCATCTAAAAACGTTGGTTTTTATCTCAAATAATTATTTAATGGGATATAGAGCAACAAAGGCTATTATCACACAATTGTTTTCAATAATTTTTTAACTCATTACAGTTAAAATAACAGCTATAAAATAACAAAAGATTTCAGTCAAACAAATGTAATGAATAACAATTGCGTGAAAAATACGAAATTAATCTACCAAACTATATTCAGGGAAAGTTATTAATCGGAATTTCCAACAACGAATATGAATGTTTATTTATTGTTTATTTTAAAGAACATATTTTTTACATACAAGCCCGACAAGGTTAAGATGAAATATTTCGATATCTATTGAATTAACACATGGATCAATAAGTCCCGAGACTGTGCGGTCGTTTTTTTTGCGATTTCCTTCTTCAAACGCACCAGCAAGTCAATATAATAATCACTGTTGATCGATTTACCTTTTTCGAGGTAGTCAATGAAAATCACGCCATGCGTATCCCAAAAAACTGACGCCATGACTTTGCCAGCTGACTGCTGCGTTTTCAGACGGCTTTCGCCAGCTGTGCGCCACTCAGATGACTGCCGCTTCGACTCTGGAGTGTAGTGATGTATCCATGTTTCGTCCATGGTCACGTAACGACGCAAGAAATCTTTTTTGTTGCGAGTAAATAGCGATAAACAGCTTTCTGAATCATCGACTCGTTGCTGTTTTTGTTCCATCGAAAGCAATCGCGGCACCCACTTGGAAAAAACCTTTTTCATGCTCAATTTTTCATGAAGGATAGTAAATACACTTCCATATGATATCTGTGTCATCTCAGCAATCTCACGGAGCTTCACTTCACGATCTTTCATTATAATTTGTGTCACTTCACTCACATTTTCATTTTCCGGTGTAACGGCTTCCACAGGTCTACCCGAGCGTTCCGCGTCATTTGCGTCGGTACGACCACGTTTAAACTCGGCAAACCACCGACAAATCGTTGCTTTTGATGGACAAGAGTCCGGGTAACATTTTTCAATCCATTGTTTCGCTTGCACGGTGTTTTTACCCATTAAAAAACAATGTTTTATCAGAACACGAAACTCGGTTTTTTCCATTTTTTAAACAAACTACAAAACGACTTTACTCCAACCTCGATAACTCAGCTGTTTCTGGTCCGATCGACTTAAAATGTTGACACGTTTCAAGCAAAGGTTCGTACTCTAGAAAGACCTGGTTACTGGTTTACTACGAGCGCCATCTCTGGGTTAGTCTCGGAACTTATTGATCCATGTGTTAAAAGGGTATTTTAAAGAGGATAGTAGCCTTGTTGTTTTATATCCCATAAAATAAATAAGCCTGACAGGAAATAATGATTTTTTTTGTTTGTTTGTATTATTTATTTTACAAGTAGTTTTTTAAGGAATAATTTCTAAAGAAATATGTTTCACAGTGATGAAAAAAAGTATTGTAGTTTCGAAAAAAAAATGTTATAATTTCAGAAATTAGATAAATAAGAAGAGTATTGTAGTTTTTGTAAGCGTTATTTAGTTTTTATTTTCATGAATGTGAACTTTATCAAAAATCGGTATCCATTCTGTTTATATCTAGAGTGGTTATTTTGTGATTCTATAAAAAAAAAATTAAGTTAACGCAAGGTTATTTGTAGACTAAATCAGAAATTAAAAGGAATTTTCGTGAAAATCATATGAAACTAATAAACTTCTAAATTAAAAGACAATTTAACATTTAAAGATAACCATTGCATGCTACAAAACGTGTATACTCTGCAGTTCCAAAATTCATTTTTTTTTTTGGAAGATTTTTCAAAATTCCGTGCTAGTATTATTATAAACACGATAGAAAATTTTATATTAAAACGTAAATTAAAACCATGTATTGGTTCCCTTCTTCGGAAAAACATAATTAAAATATGTGTATATTGTGCGCTAGAGAAAACAGAACAAGTTTAAAAATAATGCTTATTTTGTAGGGATTACTTTATTTTTCACTTTCATCACTAGATGGCGATGTATGATAAGAAAGTAAAAGCAGATGCGTATTGCATCACTTCACAACCATATATTGCTTTAGAATGTGTTGTATAGTTTTGCGAATAAAAACTCATTTTCCATCAAATAGATTTCCGGATACTCAAAACAATTAAGACTACATATTTTTTTTCCCATCAAAATTGTAAAATGATGTCTGAAGTGCTTTACAAAAACCACACAAATAAAAATTCTTTTTAAACGCACGTACATAATTAAAAAAAAAATTTTTTTTTTAAAGTTTTACTTTTTTTTTAGATTAGGAATATCAACGAATTTTTCAGTAACGGAATGATTAATAGAGAAGTTTTAAACAGATTGGTAAAAATACACATGGTATTAAATAAATTCATCAAAATAAATAAATAAATAAAGGGGGTACAATGTATTTTATTTCAAACCTTAAACTATTAGAAACTTTTCGAACGTACAAATTAAGAGCACGAATATCAAAAAAATGGATAATATTTATGAATACTTTATGCATATATATATATATATATATATATATACACATACATGCATACATATATGAATAAGTAAAAATGGAACCTTCATGGTGGAAATGGAACATGAAACATGGGTTTAATGGAACATGGCCTTAATAAAACAGACCAGTTATACTTCTGAAGTTTATTTATTCTTGGAAAAGAGAGAGGTAATTTGGACAAGCAGATGATGATTGCCCTATCACATGTATAGAATTACAGTATACACAATTTCAGGGGCGGACATCAAAGCCGAAGCGAAAAAGCCAGAATAAAAAAAAATTTCCATATTATTATATTTATACAAAGTATTTCCCCCTTTTTGTGGAATAGATCACATGGCATAAGGTGTAGGGATTCTGAGGGATTTACATGGCCTCTAACAACCTAGTAGAAATTATCCCTACAGGGTTTCAACCGTGAGAACTGTATATTCAGCAAATTTTTATGAGCGTGTGATTGCATAAATTAAAGGATAATTTGGATTTATATCAGGAAATAAGATGAACACTTTACTTTTAAGTGAGATAATGGGAATAATTAGGAAATTAAATTAATTTTCAGTGAGATTATTACAAATTAAAGTAGAATTTGATGGAATTTCAAGCAACGTTACAAATATGTACAGCTTCATGCCCTGAAGAAATGATTCCAAAATTTAATGAATCAAATCATACTTATTGCTATTATATATTCTTTACTTATTGCTATTATATATTACTTATTGCTATTATATATTGCATCTTTATAAATTAATGAGTGCCTTGTTGTTCTCTATGCATGCATGACTTATGTTATAAATGATCTGTTGTTTGTGCTGAGCGTTGATGCGAATTTAAGCACCTGTCCATGGCATCACAGGCATGCTTTACTGTAGACAAGTCTGGGAAACATCATTTGAGAGTTGTGGCACTTTACAAAATTTTTCTTGTTATGGCTGCAGTATGAGGACGGACATTAATATATTTTAATAGAATTAATACTGTTAGAAGATAACATTTTAGATAGTGTACACGATGGGTATGGCAGTAGGTTGTACCACCCCAACCACATACTGTCGAGCATCCACTGGATCATTAACAATCGCTGACTCAGCGATTGTTAATGATCCAGTCATAACAATCATAACTGATCCTCCCCTTTACCCTTATTCCTTGTGTAGGACATGCGTGGAACTAAAAAATCATAGCAGGATAGTCTCTTTCTGCATAATGTTTTAAATTATAACTTTGCTCTAAACAAAATCGAGACTATGCTCTGATACCTTTGTGTACCATTCCCTTGTCTAGTTGTGACAAGGAGTATTCGAAGCTAACCTTGGTCAACAGTGAAATAGTTTCAATGAGATGCATAGCAGGGGTGTGGAGTCCGAGAATGCAACCTAGCATCCAACAATCTGTCTATAATTATTCATGAAGTATCTCTGTCCATAACTGCATATGTACTGCTACTGCTCGTCTTTCACAAGCCACCTGCAGTACAATATGGTGGTAATCATAAGATGTTGTCTTCCTTTGTTGACCTATACCAGATCTGCGAGTACCGGAATCTTCTTGATCAATCTGTGTAATTAATCAAAATGTTAATTGCCACTTCAGTCAATTCTTCTAGAGTTGTTTTTGTCATGGTATGGAGCTTTAATATCCGGCATCCGAACCCTTTAAAATCAGACATTTTATTTGGCGAAGATCTACTACTATTACCTGGCAGGAAATTAAAAAAAAAATCTTGTTATATAATATAGATAACATATTATGAATTCAACAACCCAATAATTTTTTACAGTAAAAAGCCTTATACTTTTTAGAATATTACAAAAATTAAAATCAAGTGATGATCACATAATACCTTTCACAATGTATTCCAAATTTTATTCCATATCCATAACTCCATCTGAGTGTAACGCCTTCAATTGTCGCTAGTGTGTGATTGGTATTATCTCATAAGAATAAAAAACATGCTTATCATACAGCATTAGGCTTTTACGGAGTTTGTATGACTGTCCCTCTTTTTGTAATACAATCATTTTGAAAATCTGTCGCATTGAACGTTTTTACCGAGCAAAAACCTGTATTCAAATTATTTCAACTTTTAAATATTTATTACCAGTATAGCGGTACTGCACTATGATTTGAGAGCAAACTCAAGAGTTTATATTCTTTTGTTTATTCAGTTTTAGAAAGGCTATTTTTGAACATCATCGATGCCATATGTGATATTTTTCTGTCAGTCGTGACACGTCATGAAATTTGTGTTGTTGTTGCAGCCACCGTACCAGCGGTATCGAGTCTCCGAGCGAGCTCTCCGAATCTCCGAGTCCTCTCGGATCCTCCCATTACATCACGTGTAATGACATGCAGCCATCTGTTGCGGACAGGACGGATCCTCCGGAAATACCGACCGATGAAAATGTGGAAGCGGATGACCAAAGTGGAGAACAAGAAGAGGTAAGCTTCCGACAGCGAAAGTTTCAGAAGTGTTATTAAAAAATTAAATAACTATAGTTATAGCAATTAGCGATAATTTTAGTGGAGTTATCAAATCCCATAAAGATGAATGAAAATCTGAACATGTCATTAGTGTCAGAACCAAACTGAGAAGTACAATATTCAAATTTTAGTTGCGTTAACAGTTAAAAGAATTTTCCATCAAAAGAAATATTTGTAAGTTTCGAATAAATTATAATTTGGTGTAGTGTTTATAGAATAAAACATATTTTAATAAGTTTCGTATTTAAAAGTAATCAAATTCAGTTTTTTAAAGACATTTTATTTAGATCGTTTATATGTTTATTTGTTACAGACCATTGCCAATACTACCTATCATTCGTTCAAAGACAACACCTCTACTGATTCCTATCCAGTACAAAAAGTCTCTGAAGTTAAAATCAACAGCCACAAAGGTCCCTCCCCTACCCACCGGCCAAACTCCGCCCATCTGGAGGCGGAGCTCAGGACGAACCGCGTATCCAGAAGTAGCTCTTCCAGTTCCTTCAGTGTGGAGGACATTTCACCATCGGAGAGGGTTATTATGGAAGAGTGCATTAGGGCGGGCATGCCTATTGCCCCGCCTAGTTATCAACTATTGGGAGACGCCTCTGCTCGAAGATTGGCTCCGCCTACCGATTATGAGAGTGAAGAGAAGGGCAAGGAGGATGAAAGGAAAGCAGAGAAAAGCAGACTCTTCCGAATTCCTGAATCTCCTGGAAGCTACCCGAAGAAGGAAGAACCTATTGATGTAAAAGAAAGTGATAGAAAAATAATACTGGATCAAATGGGGAATAGAAGGTCTGAAAAATATCATCAAAATAAATTTAAAATTGTTTCTGATGTTCCAACCCAGTTGGGTTTCCTAATGAATGCCCAGAAAAGTGTTAAAGATATCGAAGTCTGTCCACAGCCAAAAGTTCTAAAAGACGACGTAAAGACCACAGAAGTCGGTCAAAGTGTGGACATTAGTATGAGGAGTAAAAGTTCTGTTCCAAACAAGCCTAAAGTTCCTGAGAAAGTGAAAGAGGAAGAGCAGAATTCTTCCGATAATGTCGGAGGCCCTACTGCCACTATAGCACCTGAAATCAATGCACTAGAACCAGTGGTAAAGACATCCGAAGCGGCTCTAGAGACTAAACAAAACATACCGATAGTTGCCGTCGAACTAACTGATGAGAACGCGGAAGTGAACTTTGCGGAAACATCTAACGAAAAGACCGTGAGGAAGTCCACTTCCGAAGAAGATGTAGAATTGCTTGAAAAGGACATCGATTGCAGCGAATCGGATGAAATTATGCTGACATCGAGTATGCTAGGTGAGGCCAGGGAGATAGCCCTCATGCTGGGAGGCAGCACGGAAGACATGACCGTGAGCACCCTTAGTTGTCTGTCGGACATCGACAACGCCCGACCACCTTCCGTTATGGCCGATCTGGGGTGCTTGAGCCTCGAGGACAGCGTGAAGGCCACCCATGTGCTGAGCAGACAGTTGAGTTCCACCAAGAAGTCGCTGCTCAGGGATCTGCAGATGGGACGGCTGGGCTCCACCTCCAGCAACGAGTCTCCCGAGAATCTTAGTCTTAGAAGTAGCTGCGCCTCAGACCTACTGGCCAACGTAAATCCCCCCTCTATGATGGACAATATTTCCTTGACGGCGAGCACTGGAAGCCTGAGCTCCGACAGCGATGTTCCGGAGATAAACGGTAAATATGTCGCCAAGGACCTGAGTTCTATGTCTGACAGGATGAACGAGGCGGCGGCCTTGGCTCAGATGTACACCAAAGAGCTGACGGCCATTACGGGTGCTGCAGACGAGACAAAAGAACAGGGTCGAATAAACATACCGAGTGCTGTCCAGGAAGTGACAATCGCCGATGTGACGGACATTGGTTGCGACACAGTCGGTTCGGACACGGAAGTGGAGGAGGATTTGCCTTGTGATGACGACGAGACTCTGAAGGTTACCAGAGATGAGGGCAGTTCTGAAAACTTGACTTTCACCCTAACTGAAGAGAGACCCGAAGCTATTTTGAAACCCTTTATGACTTCAGAGGAGTTCAAAGTCTTACAGGAGAACGCCGATATGATCCTTAATACCCTTAAGGACATTGAGGTTTCAGATGACGAGGACGGAGAACACTCCAATAGTGGAGAACTTCTAGAGGACGAGACTATGTCCTTGGTTTCAAACGAATCAGACGAGGAGTTCTCTCCACAGCACGGACTGTCTCCCAGGACTGACCACATGTTGTCTCCTACTTGCAACGGAATGGTCGGCTTACCCCAACCCGTCAGCAGGTCTCGAAAAACGGGTCTGCCTCAGGTACAGTACAGGAGATCCTCTGGGGTGAAGGAGACTAACAGGGCAGAACAGATCGAAGGGGTGATAGACACTCGAACCTTCACGCGTAAGCGCGGCGGGCAGGCGAAAGGTCTTCCCGTAGCACCCGGACCTACGATTCCGGTGGCTTCCGGGGCGTGGAAAGGACGTAGCAAGAGTGCTGATATCAACCGGAACTCGAAACTGAAGATGGCGCCACCAGCAAGTCCGCTGCACAAGGAAAAGGACGTATATTCTCAAAGGTAAATAATTATTTTTTAATTGTTGTTAATTGAAAGCATTGGTAAAATGTCAAACTTGTATTTCCAAATAGAAGGAAAATATCGACTTATTTATTTCGTCATGACTTAAACCACCTTAATTCATACAATGCTGTGAAGATCGGAAGTTACACAAATAATGGCAAAAAAAAAAAAAAAAACTAACTTTGAATATTTTGATATTTGAACATTATGACGATGTATTACTTATGTACTTCAAGTGAAATGCATTCTGGTTAGGTGTATGTCTTGAAGAGAAAAGCCTCAAATCAACAAATTCCGAATGAAAAATGCTCTGAAAATTGTGCAACACATACATACTTTTATAAGACAACAAGGCGTAATATTTTAATCTTAGTCCATAAAAATATGGTGTAGTTCTTGATTTGTTATAGAAGTTGTTTTGACTTGCCAGTTACGTAAGACATTTTTGTGTACAGTTGTCAAATATGCATTTTTCAATGTTCGGTCGCTTGAAATAATCTCTTGAAAAGTACTAATTAATGTAGAAACTATCATTAGAAGTTCTGATCCCAATTTAATATCCATTTTGGAAACTCTATACACACCAAGATAATGCGTGAGACTACAACGGCTGCACGCCATTTAATTCGGTTTAATGTTGCTTCTTGGGAACTTTCCCAACTGGCTATTCTAATGAGTCTCTCAACAAGGAGATTTGTTGTCCTTGGTCTGCCTCTTGGTCCATATCATCTCTATCTTGGTCTGCCTCTTGGTTCACATCTTTTCGATAGATAGGTTGTTTTAACCTTCTCCGAAAGTTCACCATAGGGCTTATAGACTACATTAATTGATAATCGATCGTGAAGAAAGTTGACATACACAATAACCTGTGAATTCCGAAAAGCAATAGCGAGATATTTTCTTGCAGATAACCTAATCTTTGCTATCAGTAGCGCACCATTCCACATCAGACAGCTGTTTCAGGGGGCAGTGACTAAATAAATAAACATACAAGGAATAAAACGATCATATAAATCTAAAATAACATACCATGGCTGCTATGACAAAATAAAAATTGCCAGTCGAAGTTTTAAAGTCTCATTTACATTTGATTTATCTTCGTAATTGTATTAAGAAATCAATCTGCACAATGATCTTCAAAATGTATTTATTTTTTTTAAAATTGATTTTTTTCCACATAACAAATATCTGTGCTTCTTACAGGTCTACTCCATCGCCAAAATCACCTCTGAGTCGCAGCAATACGTTCGAAAAACTGACCAGCGAAGAAACCTTCCAACAGCCTTTAATCCGCAGACCTAGCTCTTTGGCGATTTCCCAGAAAACTAACTCGCCAAGGAACACAAAAGGAGCAGCGGGAAACGCCCCATCCCAGAAATTAACCAATGACAGCCTGATCAAACCTAGGACTGTAGCTCCTCCCAGAACGGCGGAAGCCGCTATCTTGTCGCCTAGTGGCAACGTTCCCAAACCGATGAACAAGGTACAAGTGTCCAACATTCCGACTAGAAGATCGTTCATACCAACGCCAGCCAAATTTGCGTTGCAAGACAACTAAACTCTTTGTGCCCTGAGTTTTTTAAAAAGCAAAAACAATATGTGTAAAGGACTGTACGGCGTTCGAATCATTGTGCCTCCGACTTTGTACTTAACCAAAGCTACAAATGTTTTCCAAGAGTAGTATTAACCAAATGACTTCAGGAATCAATTTAGAAACTTGAACTTATAAATATATATATTCTAAAGCACTCTACGCTTTGCAGACACTTTAAAACGCGTCCTGGAAACCTAATTTATTACTTTGGATAAAACCGACCAGAAGATCAAGTAATGGATGAAAAATCGTACTCGTAAGAGATTTGTGGATAAGGTAACGTGTATTCGTGCGAATAGACTTTTCTTCCCTTATGTTTCGAAACCACATGATTAAGATTTGTTCGAAAAATTCCTATTTTAATCCACTCAGTGACGATGGAGTGAAAGTGGTGCCAATTTGTTAATGGGTTGCTATTATAGTCGATATCTAAAAGAGATGAATTTTTACAAGAGATGTCAATTTGGCATGATTAACATGACTTTGGGCGCAATTTTATTTTCCATCGCCAAGGCGTGGGCTGAAATAGGATTCAACCGATTTACTCTTTCTGTTCACGTTAGAATGAACTAATATTATAATTAAGAAAGGACAATTTACTTAAATAAAGACTCTCACTAGATAAACAACAACAAATATAGTTTATTCCACAAACTTTTGAAGAAACAGTACTCGACTAACTTTATTATTGGATGAGTGACAAAATATGTGTACTGAATGATCTGTGCTATGAATTGTTCTATAATTTTTAATTTGTGGTAAGGAATGCATGTGTCTACCAATTTTCTTAGGTATAAGAATAATTGTTGAAAAAAAAAAGGAAATTATGCTGTGATTTCGTTGTTGTATGTTTGTAGCGAGTGTTTGTTGTTAATTTTGTTTTCATGCTAGTAGCATCAAGTAAAAAATTTGTAGAAAAATGGATCATTCGATTAAATATGCAGCTCAAATCTGCTTCGAAAAAAAAATTCCCTTATTCTCTCTTTTTTTTAAAAAAAAAAAAAGTATTTGATATATATATGTGTGGGTTAAAATCGGGAATAGGGTGTCCCCAAGGCGATTGGCGACGAAACTTGGCAGCTTCCTAGATAGGTTGCCAAAAGTGCGTGACTTAAGCATTGAGTATTCATAGGGTTACCATAACAAATCGCCAGATTTAAATCATTATCGCCCCCATAAATCGCCAATGCTCCCTAAAAGTCTCCAATGGACACCCTATTCCCGACTTTAATCATATATGTGTATACAAATTACAAGAAAATTTTGGAGGAACAACTTTTAGATTTTTAGAGATATTTTTGCCAATTTGTTCGATTTGCTTAATCCATTTGTTTTTTAAATGATCATCAGCACATTTTAAAATATACTTCATTATTATTGGTTTTATTTTAGAATAATACTCAACAATTTATTTTATTTGTATGATATAATCAGTTTAAAATATCACTATTTCCCTTAAATGAAAAAAAAAAAAAATGAAACGTTTAGTGTATTGTGATTTTTGCGTAGAGGTGTGAAGCAATTTTAAGTTTATCAAATGATCGATAGAGTATACGTGATTATATATTCTATTAGAATCTATGGAAATGTTTTGCAAGCTGTATTACATTTAGAAACAGATGTAGTATGCGCTTGTGTTGTTAATTATAACAATCTGCCAAGTAATCATTAAATTACAAAAATCCCCAAATTTGGAGAAAAAATGAATTTGGCGTCCAGGTGTATACTACATCTAAGTCTAAATACCTAACTACTGATTTTTTTTTTTTTTTTCCCATTTAAAAAGACAACTAGCTTTCAACTTGTCTGTCTTCATTTGAAATTTCTCAATCTCGCATTTGTGCCTTCCAATTGTTCTGCTAGTGAAAATATATGTTTAAATTCGAAAATACTTTTTACGAAATGGATTGTATTCATATTAGCAAATTTCTTTAAAGAAAACGTTATTAGCTTTCTTGGTGCTCTAAACCTTTACTAAATAAAATTTCGGAGCTGATATGGTTATATAACCGGATTAGCGCCTTTTATTTTGGCGTAGGGGCATATATGCCAAATTTCGTATACAGTTGCCATGTTAGGCCTAAATGCTACTCATATTATGCTTGCGAAGAAAAACCTAACTTGACGTCCGGAAATATACTGCATCTGAGCCGAAATTTCTATTATATGATTAAGACTAATAGATAATATTTCAAAGAAGAATTGAACTGAAACGTCCGTTAATTTTGTTGAGTGAAGAGCTAGTTCTTCGGAATTTAAGAACTTTTAGTTCTCGGAATTTCTTATTAACTAAGTGTAATTCTTACATCCAACGAATATGCAGAAATGTCGATAAATAAAATTGCAAAAGAACAGTTTCGTTTTCTGGCCAAGTAAGATTTGGCGACCAATTATGTATGCCAGTCTGTAATTATTAGTTCCATTTGCTGCAAAACATAAATTTAATTACACGCTCACATATGCAGAAAAAGTGATTTTTTTGTTTTCTTTTCGCTTTCCATCAACTGTGTGAAAAACACATCCTAAGTTTTGAGAAAAAGTGGAAAGCAGTTTATTCGGAATATTATTAGCTTTTACAAAGTTATATTGCACCTATATTAATATCCCTTTTCGACTTGTTTGCTGTTATGCATTTATAATATTTTAATCTCTTATGTCCTAATTGGGAAAAAAACGGGTAAAAAGTAGGCTTAGCTGTGATATACATAAACAAATTTCAAATACGGTTAGTTACGACAAACAGTAATAGTCAGATGCATTATAAATTACGTTTAACAAAGATATGACACAAATAACAGCAAATATAAATAAAATAATAGTTGTCAAATATATTGATTCGATTTTCAAAACTCTCAAAACTGCAATATACTTTCACCAAACATATCGTCCAATCGAACTTGGCGAGAAAATGACTGCATATCATGAAAAAAATTGTCTTTGAGTTAAGTAAACATTTTACTGAATTTATTTCGTGTTACAGAAATGTGTGAGGTACGATAAGAGCGCAGCATAAAATATTAGTTTAAAATTTCGTATTCATCCAGCTTAAATTCCATATCATTAATGTGTCTTACGTATGGGTACGGTTATGAGCTTAGACATTAGTTCAGTTTGTTCTAAAAAACATTTAACAAGTTGAGAAGTTTGTGCCATGCTTTCGTATTTAATAAATTTAAAGAAACACAGATTGGAAAATGGTGCGGAAAATTGCTAGATATTCTCAACTTAAATGGCGACATCAAAAATTCTGTTTGAGAATCTGCTACAAAAATCAAATTATAGCCAGTTTTATGCATTTATTCCGATGGGATTCATGGGAAATAATTGAAATATAATGAAAAATCTGTTAAAAATCATTCATTTTCAGTATTGTACGTGTTTCTAGTCAGCATAGGTTATGTCAAACAGGCTGTAATCTGTTTTTGTTCGAAGTTTCTGAATTTGGGAATTTTCTCGATTCTCAATAAAAGTTTCCCGATAATTAAATATATATATATATATTTTTTGTATATTCCTGATTGTAGGCCTTCTTTTGTTTTAATTTTAGAATTTTGCTATAAGTTGTTTTCATGACTGCTTGTTTCCATTTTGTAGAAAACGAAATAAATGATTCCTAGATATTTTTTTAAAAATTTAATTTTTTTTTCTCCTGTATCTTTATAAGAAATGTAAGAATTTTTTTGGTAAGAATTACTGTAAATAGTGTACAGGTTTCTGAAAAGCTGAATCATTCATTCCATGTATTTACGTAGAACATCAGTATTTATATGTAGAATATACAATACCTTTTTCTAATCGTCCAGCACTGATGCGAATAAGTAGTTCTTGTTGAGGTGTCGCTGGCGACACATAAAGTGTTTAAAAACTGCTGCCAATTATCTGTAATAAATTCGTAATTTTGAATAATGACACAGTTTTTTTTCTCTACCACAAGCATATCAAACTCAAAGGCTGATACTAGCCAAATGAATAGAGTTTTAATTTATACGACCTGAAAAAAAAAATGGAATTGTTACAGAAACGGATTTATTTTGAAAATAACAATATTTTTTTTTTTAAAAAAAAAAAAAAAGGAAACGATGATAAAAATGACGTTCTCTTCAAGACATTTGGCATTTCTTCTCCGATATCCTGATGAACGTCCTTAAATTTGTCGAGGTACCAAGATCTTCCGTTGGCACTCTGTTGGAAGTTTGAAGAAGGTGCCAGCTCAAGTGTCGTCTTCGTCACTCGACCGTAGTTCAAAATCACGAAGTCTGTCACCAAATAACCCGAGTGTTACTTCTAAATGGGACATTAGCAAGCAATCAAATCAAAAATCTTCACTAATGTCTTTCTCACTGAGGTCTGGCAATTGTTTTCCTAATTTCGCCCCAAATTTTAATTGGTCAGCACAAGATTGTTTATTAACACCTACGTATTATTCAAAATTGTTTATGTACAAAGATCTTGCTACATAATTTTGATCTCATACTTGCAAATATATTCCCCCTGGGCCACGAGTTTGACATGCTTGTTCTACCACACAGTGCTCACCAGTTCCTAAATTTTGATTTGGATGATTCCTTGAAAACTTTGAGGAGAGGCAAGAAAGAGAAATGAGCATGCCATCTCCAACCTATGAGAATCTCGGATCGGGAAAATTGTAAGTGATGAGTCAGAGCATTATGGGTTTGATTATTACAAGAACATGAGAAAGGTTTTTAATTTTTGGTACTGGCTTACTCATTTTTGGAATTAGTGCACCTAAAATTACAACTTAACAAGAATTTTTACTCAAGGACGGATAAAATTATTCTCATGTTTATCGGAAACCGAGGAAGTTATAAAGTTTTGATAAAACTGATTTGAACTTTTTTTTTTTTTTTTTCTGCTTTAAGAGCATGTTGTGAAGGACAGCTCAGATGCAATAAATTGCGAAAAATAAGTGAACTGTATATTTTTGGTAAAACAAAAACTAATTTAATTGCTTCAGTAATAATTGGCACCGGTGTGCATGCAAAATGGTACATTATTATATTAAATACGTTCAGTTCGTTAAGTTTACAATCACAACCATCTCCTCATGCCGCTGGTACTTTGTACCCTCGATTAAGTTCATACGAAGCGACCATACTCTCACATCACTTGTCCAAGGTCGAAGTCAAACCGACACCGGCGCGGAGTTTGGATTGTACTCTGTGACAATTCAACCTGAAAGGCCTATTTTATAGATGAAATTGTGAATTATGTTTCTAGACGAAAATCCGTGATTGATGTGATCTAAATTTAGTGCGCAGATTTAGTAAATTTCTATGAAAATGAGACGAAAATATTTAATACAAAATCAGAGAATTATTCTTCTGCGCCGGCTCTTTTCCGCAATTAACACGAACGGGAGTTTAAAGCGCATAACTGACCAGACAGAGAATTCCTCTTAGGCTCAGTTGTCTAAGATGCTGCTGAAGAACAAGTTTTTTGCGGACGTGTAGACCGTGAAATTTGAATCACCCTCGTCACCCAAGGTTGTTTTTCAACCCCATCTGTTGTAAAATTGAATTATGGAATCTACACCAGTCCAGAAGTAGTTTAATGACAAATAGATAAAATACTCTAAATATTACAATAACTAGATTAAAAGTCCAATCCCTGGTAGATAGAGAATTGAAAGCAAAGATTTTAAGGCGTTTATTGTTCAATGTTAATTGTCACGAGAAAGCGAACTTTTTGCTAAGTTTTTTTTTATGCTGAGCGAGAACACTAATGTGTTCACTGAAATAAGTCATCGTTTCAGTAAAATTTAAAAGGAATTAATTTACTTCAAAAATCAATGTTTACATCATGACAAGTAGATCAATCAGAAAGGTTTTTCGCGAGTAGTCTGTCTGGAAGGTGGTAACCGAATTCGATTGACCAATCGGGAAGCATTATTCTAGGAACAGATTTCGAGCGAGAATTTTGCCTCGTCTTGGAGAAGCCGAGAGAAAAGCATCCGATTGGTGTTCCCCCAAAAGAAGTGAAATGAACTGATTTCGCTGAACTTCTGCGAGTATTCTTTTTCTGCCTCTCTTCGATGTAATCTGTAAATAAGTCCTTCGTCCTAAAAAATGTCGTCATTGTGTTGAAAAATTTCTTCTTTTTAACTAGGCATTTAATCAAAAATGTATGAATTTTTCATTTGAATCAGAGATTACGATAAGAACTCGCGCACGCAGTGGCTGGAGGGTTAGAAAAACTCTTTTTCTGCCTTTATGAAATACTTACTAGATACAAATGTACATTATGATCGTCCTGTTGGTGAAAAAAACACGATTACTAACTTATCCGATTGAAATTTTTAATTGTCTCCTTAGGTTGCAAATGTAATCAATAAAAAAGATTCTTCCACAATATTTTGAGTTCATTCATTTCGTTTCTCTCCTATCAATGACGTAATTTCCCTTTTCAAAACTGATGAAATATCTGTGACCAATTTCATGAGTTTTAGTTTAGTTTTTATTAACGTCGCACTAGAAGCAACACGAGGGCTATTGGCGACGGACCTTGTAATTTTGAACCACGGTCAAGTGACGAGGATGACACCTGAGCTGGCACCCCAACGGGAGGACTTTGGGCCCCGAACAGATTTAACGTGCATCAGCCCAGGCTACACGGCGGGTCTTTGGCGGCCAAGGATCGAACCCGCGACTGAGCGAAAATCGCCTGCCGCTAGTCCACGACCTTGACCACTAGGCTACCGCGGCCCTGACCAATTTCATGAAACATATATGTTAAATCAGTGTGTGTGGTGGGGGTGCTTCTTTTCATGACTTGTTTCATGCCCTTCGAAAATGGGGCAAGCTAGTGGTTATAGTCGTGGATATGCGACAGGCATTGTTTTCGTCGAGCCTCGATGCCCCGCCACACAGCGGGTTAATGCACGTTCAATCCGTTCGAGGTCCCAAGCCTTTTCCATTGGCGTGGTGTGGAAGTTTGGAGAGAGAGGTGACAGCTCAAGTGTACTCCTCGACAACTGATTGAAACAAAAAATTACAATTGGATTAGTTTTTATAAACGTCGCACCAGAGGCTACACGCTATTGGCGACGGGAGTGAGTGAGTGAATGTAAAGTTTATTGGCGCAAGAGCCAGATATGGCTATGCTGCGCCAAACAAGATTAAACTGTGGTCTAGACGTGAAGTTGAAAAAAAGGTAAAAGTGGTTGACAAGAAGGAGGGTCGAAAATAGAGAAGGATCGCTAGGGTATCCCGGGAGTGCGTCACCCGTGTTTACCAGACAGTAAACCCCATGGGAAAGCTATTGGCGACGGACCTCGCAATGTTGAACCTCAGTCTAGTGATGCAGACGACACCTGAGCTGGCACCCCCACTTTTAATTTCCACAAAACACCACTGGGAAGATCCCCGTCAGATTTAACGTGCATTAGTCCGAGCTACATGACGGATCTTTAGGACTCGAACCCATGACTCGACGAAAACCGCCGTCTGCGGCCACTTACAGCTACGAGGCTCGTCACCAATACCCCCCGTGCTGTTTCTCAGTGTGACATAAATACAAAATCACATACAACTTCGAAAATAAGATCAAATATGAAGTTTTTCTTTAAAGTAATGGAACCGACTCTAAAAAAGATATTTATTAACAATTTATTGCTTGTCTCCTCCTTTGGCGTTCACACATCGAGCCACTGAGTTGATTTTTACAAGTTTTTGTCCGTTGAAAAATTTCCATGTATGAAGAAATTTGCTGGGAAAATGTTCTCTCTTTTTGAGTCTACACATACCAGTATTGGAGAGAAAAGTTTTTCTTGCTTGAAGATTAGAAAGGGATTCGACAAACATTAATTTGAAAGCTGTGACGAAAATCTCAAGAAGTCTCACTCCTTTAAAAAAAAAAAAAATTGAAAAGTGTGTTTAGTTTAGTTTTTTTTATTAACGTCGCACTAGAAGCAACACGAGGGCCATTGGCGACGGACCTCGTAATTTTGAACCACGGTCAAGTGACGAGGACGACACCTGAACTGGCACCCCCATCTCCTAACATCCACACCACGCCAACGGGAGGACTTTGGGCCCCGAACAGATTTAACGTGCATCAGCCCCGGCTACACGGCGGGTCTTTGGCGGCTAAGGATCGAAACCGCGACTGAACGAAAACCGCCGGCCGCGAGTCCACGACCTTGACCACTAGGCTACCGCGGCCCAATTGAAAAGTGTGAAAGATTACATTTGTCTCAATAAACCGATTCAAAAATTAAATAGGCTTGCACCCATTGATATATAATTGTTACAGAAAATAAATTAAATACAACTGCCCTTATTTAATTTAATTTACTTATTTTAATGTACAATTTATATCATTCCTGAAAAGCAAAGTTAGCAAATAAATATAATCGTTTCAAAAGAGATGCAGGCCACCGCTACATATATTTATATTGATGGCAAAATTGCGGATACTTTTGGAAATTTTTATGTCTTTAACTTTGTATGCAAAAGAAAATATTACGTTTCACAAAATGCAAAGTCGTACATATCATTTTAAAGAGAATTTAATACAAAAAAACAAAATTCAAACATTTGTAATACAAAAAAAGTTAAGCTGTTGTAATTATCATATACATTAGATACTGTTTGCAGTGAGTTATCAATACTCAGTAGAGTAGCCTTTACTTTTTCTTACAGCTTCACGTCGATGTTTCATTGAGCTGAAGAGAGTTTCAAGCTCTTCCTTTTTTTGTTACACGAAGCCAGGAAACAATTATAGGCTCAATTAATTTCCTTTTATTTGATGGGCGCCTCATTAGGACAAGAGTTTTTAAACGGTGCCACAAATCTTCCGATAGGATCGAGATCAGGACAGTTTTCTGGCCAGGACAACAATTCTATGCTCTTTGAACGGAACCATTCTTTCGATAATTTTAAGGGGACATAGTACCTTTGCAACTTCAAAAATTCGATTTTTCAAAAAATAGTGTTAAATGTTAGGAGCATTTTAAAGCAAACCACGTCAAAATCCGACAATTATTACGCCCTGTGCAACAAAAAATGTAAATGTCTAAAGTGGCTTGTTCTATGTAATGCAATGTAAACAAACCTCTTTTTCTCAGTTTGCTATTTTCATACTTTCCCACAAGATTAAAAAGAAATGTTTTGCATGCAGAGATTTAAAAATTTACATGAGTGTTGTACTTGTAGATCTTTATTCTGTGAACCTCAATTTTGTTAATAAGATTATTAGATTTTATTTTATAACATGATACATGAAAAAAAAAAGTTACTAAATACAAACTTGATAACTTTTTTAATTTTTCAATTTTTTTAATGCAAGATAAATTTAAAATTTGAGGTTTACAGAATAAGGTCATTATTTGGCTTTAATTTGGTATAAGAATTATGGTTCTACTGTACGTCTTTCAAATGTTATCTAGTGGGTAACGTAAGGTAAGCTAATTTATTTTTTAAATTTTTGTACGCATATTTTATGTTGTATAAGAAAATATATCGATTTAATAGCAAAACTTGACCCAATATTTTAAACTATACTTTTTATTACACAAACTGGCAGAGTTTCATATTGAAATGAGCAGAAATTGTTTATTTATGAAGAATTGAAAAAAGTGCGTCAAAATGCTCTACTTTTGATTTCGAAAGGTACTAAATCCCCTTAAGGGCATCTGTAAGGATGGGAGCAGAATCCTGCTGAAAAATAAATGAAGCATTGTTGGGGAAAGAATTCCCTGGTGGAAGTTGATAGGTGAGAGTTTTTGGTTTCAGAATAGAGTCAATATATTTTCTGGCATTCAGGGTCCCACTTATGACATGAAGATAACCAGAACCATTTGCTGACATGACCATATCATAACACTAAGTGGGTGCTTCACATTTGCTTGAATACAGTCAGGACGTAGCTTTTCTCCTATTCTACATCTTACACACTTTCGCCCATCACTACCGAATAAAGAGATCTTAGTTTCATCGCTCCATATAACTTGTGACCACTGATAATACTTGTGGTAATAATTTTTTCGGTAAAATCGTATTTTAGGGGGGGCTGCTTGGCGCGATTCCAAAAATAGTGCCAAAATGCGCATTTTTTAACATAGATTTTTTTAAAATTTTATCAGAAAATGGTTACCATATGTAATGAGAACCAATTTAGTGACTCATCACCCAAAAAATCCTCATGTCATCAAGCCTCCTATAAAATAGAATCCAGCCAATCTTTCCCTCGATATTTTGGTCATTTAAGTCGTAATAAGCAAAATGTGAGAAAAATGTTTAAAAATTTAAATAAAGCTATAAATATTTTTCAAAACCATTGATTGAGATATATATTAAAATATCACAAAAATTAAGAGATCACAGCGTGTCTCGTCTTCCCGGGTGTATTTAGTGTGTGTGGCTTCATTAACAAGACTACTGTAAAATTGAACAACACACAACGTGTAGGTAAAATTTATTTCTCATACAAGAATCTATAAATATCTTTACAATTATACTTCGAATACATTTAAGTTCTTTGGACCAACATTGAATAGAGAACATAAAAGAACAACACACTTAAATCTACCAAAAACGTACTTAAAAAAGACATCTAAAAAGAAAGAAGGTTTATAAACTACAAAAAAAAAATATTGTTTTCAACTTCAGAAATGAATAAAAGTTTTCAAGTGATAGGGTAAAACATTCCGACATAAAATATTTACAACGGTTCATAAATAAAACTAACGAAAGAACTAAGAACTGTAGGTTTGTGCAGACACTACTTCTCTACAATAATACTGTGTTGTGTCTCATCACATGACGAGCTGAGATTCCGTGACACAATGTGTCCCAAACAATTATAAGAACTAAATGCATCGACTGACAGACGCAATGTGTCACAGGGTCTCTTAAAGTAATATGAGGGTTGTAAATAAAGTAGTGGTGAAAAAAATGCCTATACCAGTATCATAAAACCAGAAAGCAGTCACGTTCGCTACAGAAATGATCCCCATGCTGAATTTGTTGGCGCCCGTTGCTGTGGTAACGAGAACAGTTAATTTTCAAAAGGATATGCTCGAAAAATGTATTCACTCGCGCGCGCTCGGCAAAAAATTGCATTATGATATTGCTTTAAATCGCAAGAAAAACATGCGTACCGCCGATTCATCGCAAAGTGCATTCTTTCGAGATTCCCCTACTCGAAATGGACGCAGTCTCGTTACTATAGCAACAGTCTTGAGAAAACTAAACGGCGAGATATGTTCTCGTGAGAGAGAAACTTATGATACGACTCATAAGTCGTGCTAAATGGATCTGTGTAGGCGCAGGTAAATAAAAGATGAGCGTGTGTGTGTTGTGAACACTTGGCTTTCACTATCAAAACATTTACGATGAGAGGAAACGGCAATTTCATGCGACACTGGCCTCTCTCGTCTCGAATCCATAACCTTCCGGTTTCGTTCACTGTACACACGACACATTCCATGGCAGAAAATAAGAGGTGGGATTTTAAAAAAAAGAATGCGACATAGATAATGGTTTCGAAATGCATTTTCTGGACTAAAACGCAATGACCAAGATTCTTAATTCATTACCTGAGAGAAAAATGCTAAGGAATGTTTTGGCGGTTCTCAGGAATTGCCAGATGCTTCTAATAAATCTGAAACACAGCATCTAGTGTGCGAACCTAAACTAACATTTAAAAAAAAAATGGTTTAAGGTAACATTTTGATTTTTTTCTTTTAAATGGCAACGAGACACGATACGCGAAAGAAATACAATTCGTAAATAAAAAATAAGAACACTCGTTCAAAATCGAACGTATCAGGAGAAACAAAAAGTCATTTATAAAATTAAATGCACTAAAAGAACAAAACAGACAGATTCTCCTCCAACGAAATAAATTAAACTCTAAATGGACTCAGAGTCGGAAGAGGTAAAACGAGAAAACAATCAGAATAACTTTTATACTAAAGCAAACAAATGCAGCGACACAACATAGGAGCATTTCCTACAAGATGGAGGCACATGTAAGCTTAAAACGTTCGATTCTCAAACGTTCTTTTTTACATAAAAAAAGAGTCCCAACACGAAAAATGGGATGAACTAGGCTACGTTATTGTTGGCTGTATCGATTTTGCGATTTTTCCTCGCCAATTGATTACTCCAACTCGTTTCACACCATTACAAATAGGAATGAATACAGTAGGTGTGTAAATTATGAGATTTTCGGTACAATGCTTTTCGATAAGGATATAGAGGAACCCATTTGGATGTCGCCAAAATTAAAAAGGTACATCATCAATAGTCTTCCGGTAGTTAGTTTCATAATTCAAAGGATGCAAGAGATGATTTCAGCAGAAAGTTACATTCATGGACGCATCAGGGCAAATGTGTCCAGAAGAGGTTCAACAGAATTTTTTAAGCAACAAAGCGATTTATAAATATTCGTCGAAAAAAATAATGAAAACCGAAGACCAGGATTATTTTAAGGGATGGAAGCCGCAATAGACCCACTACGGTTGCTTCCAAAGACACTGAATTAAATAAATATCAGTGCTTCAACTCGCTGAGGAGGGAACTGGAAATTAATTAAATAACATACATTGAAAAAATGAAACTTTTTCCCCCTAATAATTCAAATTTCTTTAGTTGGTGGCATTTATTCATTCAGAACGAAGAATTTTTTTAAAATTCTTAAATAAATAAATTAGTATTTCCGTCTAAGGGGTTCGCAACTTTTATAACACCACTAGCAGAAAGATAAAAGTCAAGGATCCTTTCTCAGTAGGAAAAAAAAATAAATAAATAAAAATTATAGTATAATAAAATATACACTTTTTCTAAACACATAAGACAATCTATGCACGCGAGTCAATGGTAATTAGAAGTCAAGCGCACAGAGGGATTTGAGACAGAGCGTGGACTTGAAGAAAATTGAATAAACAGATTTACTGTTATCTGTGTGATGTATTTTCATGTAATTGTGATTCTAATGAGTACCTAATTAAGCTTTATGATGACCGTTGAAATAAATAATGGGAGGAAATTACTGACACTCTCGATAATTTGACAAAATCGCCAATACGGCTATGGTCCCTAAAGATTGAGGAACAGTTAATATAAGTAAGAAAGCGAAGGATATCCCTTTGTTGCCTTTAAAATAACGACTCGGCTAACGATTCTTAGGGTATCGGGACTTCACGTGGGAACTAAAAAACATTTTTCCAAACCAATATAACTTACCACAAAAACAAAGCAGAAATTTAAAACTTTTATCGTATAATATTCATATATATTTACACTATTCCTCAAATTTTAAAATGATTCCTCAAAAAGTATAAATAAATATAATTTAGGAGACTATCAAAATTATGAAGATCAATATTTTACAGAATGATTTCTAAAGTACAGCACTGATCAAAATTTACACAGGCAATGTTACTTAGTTGAAAAACGATAATTTTTGAAGTTATACATATTAAAAAAAAAAAAAAACTTACACTTTTTTTTAAAATCCAATTAATAAGAAAATTATGAAAAATTAAGAAAAAATCAGCAGAAATTCATACAATATTTTTCCAGTAAATCATTTAGCTAAAAATTGATAAATTAAGTCACAAGCTAACTTATTTTGAACATGTATATAATAATTTTAAACTTATACGATAAATAGTTTCTGAGAAATCCTATTCACAAACTAAAATCTTCTGTTTTGAGAAAAATGCACTTAAAGTACGGGGGGGGGGGGGCTTAAAATAAAATATGCCTATTTGAGCAAAAATTTGGAATTTTACTCCGCCCCCCCAAAGTTAAACAAAATATGCACATTTCTCGATATCTTTGGGAGTTTGAGTGGTATTGTTAAAATTTCGATTCAGAAAAAGATGGGATTCTGAGAACCCTCCACCCCTTAAAATATATCTTTAAAAAAATACGAAAATGGCGGTCAATTACAAAGTGAAAGTAAACTCTAAAAAATAAACATCAGAAAAAAAAAAACCTCCAGAAATGGTTGAAATACGTTGTCGCTACTTTTTTACAACCCTCGTAAATTCCTTGGCTTCGTGTGAAAATGCAAATGCCCAAAATGGCATTCCAAGTTTTAAAAAAAAAAAAAAAATTGCCTCAATCTTAATTATCACAGTCTGTTCTTTAACTAGATTTGTGTTGTTTTTTTTATACATACATATATATATATATAAAGGAGTCCACGTTGGTGCCAAGTAATGTTACTGACGAGTTACCAGCCAACTTTTAAAGGTGAAATACCTAGACCAAAGCCATTCTCAAATTCCAGACTAGATTTACCCCCTTAAGCAACGAGCACTTCGTTTACATTCCAGAATTTTCCAACCTGGAACTGAGATAGGCTTAAGATTTTCACGCAAAAGTTCCGCAGCAGTCAGTTCTGTATCGCGAGCATTTGGTCTCTAAGGACAGTTTTTTTCCTCTCGTCGTTAATTTTCTGCTTCTTTCGCAAAATAAAGTACGAGTTTGCGAAAATTACTGTAGAAAAATATATTTCAAAGCTGCTCTTTCTTACTTACTTAAACTATTGAAAAGAAATAGCTAATTCCTTTTTGCTTGGAAGAAGCAATTAGAATTAGGAAAGAATACAATTCATTCGATCGATTCGAAACGGGTTAATTTTTTTCTCCCGTTAATCTGGAAGATTTATACAAAGGACTGTATGTTTAAAAATCATCTAAGGGTATATCAGAGAGTAAGATTACTTTATTCCATCGAATGTATTGACTACACCACCGCCAATAAAGGTCAGTGGTGGTTTCCTATATCATTTTCGTCTGGATTCGTCCATGATAACACATTCGGCATCCATTTAAAATGGCGAGCAGACTCGGCGAAGGGTCCAAAGAAGCAAATCGAGCAGTTTTTTCGACTAAAGGGATACCAGTCTCTAAACTCTATCGTGAAATCACTGAAGTATCTGGTGCTAGTGTTATTCGTAACAAAATATTTGGTTTACAGCCTCAAGGAATTCTGATCCAGCACGAAAACGCAAGGCCACATACGATACGCGAAGCTTCTTGGAGAAAGTAGGCCACATCTTTTAGTCCTGATTTGGTCCCTTCGTTTATTTCAGAAGCTTAAAAATATATTCAAGGACAGCGCTTTCACTAGAATGAGGAGGTTCAAATAGGGGACATGTTTTCACTATCATGGCTTCGATTCCTTGCAAGACAAACGCCACAAAAAACAACTATGAGCAAAAATAAGGTAATTAAGTACCTTCATAAAATGCTACACTTTAGTTTAAAAATCTTAATTTCTGATACACCCTTCAACAAAATCATAATTTTCTTTATTTCCTTAGAACATCATAATACTGACAAAAAAGTTGATGAATTGGTGAAACTTTCAGTTCGGATCTAAAGGAGCTCAAAGAATTATTATCATGCTCATGTTTTGTTGATCCCAAATTCACAATTCCTCCCCCAAATCTGGTTTGAAGTGCATCCATAATTTTACATTACTTATTTCATAATTCGGAGAATCGAGCCAGTTGTCCAAATTCTGATGAGTATAAAAAAAAATTAACCTTTTCAGAAAAACAACGACAAAACAAGAGTTTCTAACATCCAAAATCCAGTTATAGAAGGATCCAGCATGAAGGGTCGTTGATTTCTTCTTGATAAGCATTTCTGATTCATACAAAATGAAACGATTTCCAAATGTTTCAGTACGATTTTTGCGTGTGGTGAAAACTGTCCACCAAATAAAGACTCCGAATGTCCTACTTCTTAAGGCCAGTGACATGTTTTTTTTTTTTAATTCCAGGTTTTATCTCTTTTTGATTAAGACTACCCTTCGTCAGGCAATTATTATTTTATTTTTGCCGAATGTCTGGTATTTCCTACAACACATTGGTTGATATTTCAGTTAAGTTACCACTCAGTTTAAGCAACAAAGAGGAATTTTTTTAACGATTGTTTCAGAAAGCGTTAATATCAATTCTCGCAATCCAAATTGGGTCGAAATCATAACAATATATTTCGAGCTGTTGTAATAATTCCTACAGCATTTTAACGAAATCTTTGATTCCAGCAATAACAGAACTTTATAAACATTTCTCGAATGTTTTTCAACAACGATTTCATTACTTTTTCCCGGGAAAAATTAAATTTGGGTTTGGGGGCTTTTTTTCGTCCGGCAATTAGAATATTTTATAAAGGTAACCCATTCTTGATTGTTTGACAGAATAAATATCGTTACCCAATTGTATCGTAACAATATTCCGTTCTATTTTAATAATTTCAACAGTACGTATGGCAACGAAAAATCTTCGGATCCAGTAATAACAGTATTTTATAAACATTTCTCGAATGTTTCAACAACGATTTCGCTACTTTTTCTGAATTAAAAAAAAAAAAAAAAATGAGTTGTCCGGTATTTTTCTGATGCAGCATCCGGCAAATTTTCATATGACAACCCTATTCTTCATACTCAAGGTCAATGCCGATGGCGGCAATCGTTTTTCTAAGTGAACCCCTCTCAGAGGCACCTCTGCTGTAGAAGGACGAAGTCTATCACAGGGCGAAGGTCATCAGAGACTGTTGTTGTGGTAGTGGGGATCGTGGGGGGATGGCGGATTGCTGAGGCTGCCACGAGAGCCGCAGTAGTCGAGGACAGCATCTTCAGTCCTCCATCTCGTCAAAAGATCCAGGGTGGAGGAGTTAGGGGAGGAAGGGCCGCTGCTGGACACGAAAGATGGTGGACCACTCCACAGGATACCTGCAAAGAGAGAACGAAACTTTTATCAAACTGGATAGAATACACATGTGAAAAGACCCAGAGGGTGGAGAAATGTTTGTTGGGATACCGTTCCGAGGCCACAATATAAATTACCCATCCAAGGTCATGCACGATAGAGTTCCGGCTCGGGCCGAAAGGATATCTTGTCAGGGTGAATGTGTACTATTCTAATAAACAAGTTTAAAAATGGAGTAAGCAAGAGAGTGATAGTGAGGCTCAACGGCGCAAGAGCCCGATGTGGCCATGCTGCACCAAAAATGGTAAATCTATGATCTAGACGTTTTTAAAAAAATTGAAAAACGATAGAAATTGGTTGACAAGAAAAGTCGAAAATAGAGAAGGATCGATAGGGTATCTTGTGACGACATAACATTCCTATTCGCCTCTTGTGCCATAGTTAAACTAAATATACTAACACTAAAGAGTCAATAAGTTATGCAAGAAGACGTTAGACAGACAGTGATATGCTAGAGCCACTCGACCTCCATAGTGTGTCTCTCGCTTTGCTTATAAACTTTCCTATCTACCGCACTTCACTTTATTTCTACCTGCCTCTAATTTAACTAATCACGTTTCATTTTGGTTGGGAAGAAATTGTTATTTATAGCAATCAATCTTAATTAAAAATCCCCCAGGTTAGTGAAGAGAAAACCACGAATAGCCCGTCAATTTCGTCAATTCGGGGGTCACAATCTCGGGGGCGCGTCACCCGTGTTTACCCAAGACAGTAAACACCATGAGAAAGAAAAAGATAACTAGGGTGCCTCGGGATCATGATGTAAAAACAGAATGAACAGAAAAGTGCAGAATTTTTACCAAACATGTTTCCAATATGTCGAAAAATGGTTCGAAAAAAATATCACGGGAAATAGCAGTAATCAATGGTATTTTTTGACTAGATCGCAAGATAAGTGGGCAGATATTGAAAATTGTGCTGAGTTTTTATCGAAAGAAATGTCGTATATTAAAATTGATGACAATTGTCTGTTTGAAGAAATTAGAAGATAGAATGTATATTTAAATTCTAATAAATTAGAACATTGGGAAAATCAACATATTGAAATCGGTAAAAGATGGGTGGAAATATTTAAACATTTCAAAAATAAACACATTCCATAAGAAAATTTAGTTATTCTTGTCGAATTTAAGTTGTGCTACCCTAGAACTAATGCTGCAATTGAAAATGTGTTATCAATTGATAATGATTTTTGGACTAGTGAGAAATGAAGATTGAATGTTGATACTCTAGCTGCAGCCTTTATTGTAAAATTCAATACAAAGGATATTTCTTCTCCGAAATTTCCAATATATTGTTAGAAAATGATATATAGACAAAAGATATCCATTCAATGTAAAAATATCAGTTCAATTAAATAATTAAAAGGGATGTAAGCATAATTAGTTTATTTTTCTTTGAATTAATAAAATGTTTGATTTATATACGCCGTACTTTTTTCTTAAATTTTTCCGTCATCCTTTTCATTGTAAAAAAAAAAATTGGTAACCTTACAAATATAGGTATCAAATCAACCCTTGCCTCCCCGAGTATTTAGTGTTTGTGACACCCAATCAAACTTTCTGATTTCCCACGCTAATCGAGAAACCTTGGGGAGGAGAGATTCAGGTTATCACCCAGAAAAAGGGTTCTAGTTACATAACAAATATCCCAGATGAACTCTTCAAAAACGAATGATAATTTTATCACTCGCTCTCTCGAAACAGTAGATAAGCCAGTCAAATGGGTCGAATAGATGTTTACATATAATCTATCGATAATGGATGTGCGTGTTGCGAAACTAAACTAGATGAGACCTTTTTTTTTAAAAAAAAAAATATTTAATTCTCGGACTGGAAATACTCTGGGACATGCACTGCAGAAGTCTACAAAAGATGCAAAGGTATGAATGAGTTCTTTTATTATTATTTTCTCAAATGCACAACATTGCTTATCGTTGCTTTCGATCTAGCTAAATTGGAAATGTTTTATTAATTCACCAGCAGGAAACTGAAATAAGATGCACTATTAAGGTTACCAATAAACCTTCGACAAGAAAAAATGACTTGTCATGTAGGTATCTCGGTTAAACGGTTTTTTTTTTAAATAAATTATACATTATTTTACTTTAAAATTTTTTTGTATACCTTATGGTTCATCTTTAAATAAACACTTCATTAAAAAAAAAATTTTTAAACTTATATATTATATCAAGTTTAAATAACTGTCACTTATTTTAAGGTATCCGTACACCTTTAAAACGTCATTTTTGTCACAATTTTCGATTTTCTAATTTTAATGTCAGTATAAAATTTAAAATTTTTTCTTTCTAATAGTGTTTGAACTTTGCTTATACCTTATTTTTAGAATTTAAGTTACAGGGATTTGAATTTTACTCGGTAGCCTAATTTTTAATTGCACTCGAAAGTTTGTTTTTGATTTTTCTCGAAACGAGTTTTCTCGACATATTCACATATGGCTACGTAAATATCGGAAAAAGTTAAGAACCAAATTAATTAAAATTTTTCGCAAGGATCTTCCTTATATGGTTATTAAGAACCCCTACTACTTTCAAGATTGTAAAATTGATACGTTTTTAGTAACAAAGGTGTAAATCATGTATTGTTATAACTTTTTTTTTTTTTTTCCCATAGTTATTTGACTCGAAACACAACAAAAATTGTAGTCATATGATTTTCGTCATGAAAGTAGTACCAGCCCCCAAAATGTTATGATGAATAAGATAAAATTTGTAGAGTAATGATATTTTTGTTTACTTTCGAATTAAGAGCGTTATTCTGATAATCAATTTATGTACTATTTTCACCCTGTTTTCCACTCCATTTTTTTTTTTTTTAAATTAAAAGCAGATTATTAAATGTGTTTTTGATAGTTTTAAGTTATATTTTTGTGTTAAAAATATTTTGATAGCAAATATCAATTTTCCGAATGTGTACGGATACCTTAATTAAGGCTTCCGTCTATCCGAAATTTTGATTTCGTGAACGTAATGTTAATTCTATGAAAAATTTCGACTTTAATTCTCACACTTAAACTATTTGATCTATTTGAATGCAATGAAGTGCATCCGGAAATAATGAAGGCTTCTACGGAATTACTTTTTCTCTCCGATTTTTAAAAAAATATTCCTCAAAGACCGGAAAATTCGCAAACGAATCATTAAAATAGAGGAAAAAATATTTTTAAAAATCGGAAGAAAAAAGTAATTCCGCAGAAGCCTTCATTGCTTTCTAATAATTCAATCTCATTGTTACCCTTTCGTACATGTGCATCGCAATAGCTTATTAGTTCGATTATTGATGATATTAATTACAACCCACAGTATTAAGAAACTTTGAATAATTTCGTTAGAATCAATATGTTATTAAACAATGGAGCGTTTTTTTTAACACTTCTGTTCAAAATTAAGAGTTTTTTCCGATTGGGTCGATTATCTCCAGAACTACTGGACATATTTTAATGAAATTTGGAGCGTCTATAGGGTTGATATAATACAAAAAAATAATCATTCAACAGTTATAATACACACGCATGATCGTGCGTAACACTCATCGAAGTCCCGAAGTATGAAACAGCAGTAGCAGAATAGAACAAAAAAATGTATTAATAGGGAATATGGTCCCCTTTTACAGATATAGAAGCCTCGCAAAGTGATTTTATGCTAGAAATAAGGGAATTAAAGAGTTCCTGAGGCAATTGGTCCCACTCGTTCAGCAACGCTGTTTTCAGGTCTTGGATGGTTCTCGGAAGGGGATTGCGAATAACAATTGCCCTCCACAAAGCGTCCCAGACATGCTCTATAGGATTGGGTCTGGAGATTAGGTGGGCAATCCATCCGGCGAATATCCTCACTTTCCAGAAATTCATCGACCAGGCCACCGTCGTGTGGTCTCGCATTGTCATCCATTAAAACGAAATTATGACCAACTGCACCCCTGAAAATGCGAACAAGGGGCTCCTAGACCTTATCTCTAAACCTCTCAGCAGTCACAGTGCTTCTTTTAAAGACATGGAGGCGTGTGCGGCTATCCAAAAGGATGCCTGCCCAGACCATCAAGGCTCCGAATGCCGTACTGGTCGATTTCTCGGACATTGGAGGGCAAGTAGCGGGTCCCTGGTTCTCTCCTATGAAAGTACGGCGAAAATCACTGGTTAGGCTGAACCGGGACTCATCATTAAAGAGAACGGTCGCCCATTAATTCATGCTCCAATCTCTACGATTTATGAAGCATTTTCGCAGAACTGATCGGGGCGCAAACAACAGGTCTTCTTGCAAACAGCCCTCTCTCATGAAGTTTTTTGGAAACAGTCACTCTTGAAACTCGGATTATTGTGGCCGCATACAACTCACGAGAGACCTGAGAAGCTGTAGCGTCCCTGATACGCCTCACTATAATGGACAAATGGAGATCTGTGTCTGTCGTGGCTCTTGGAAGACCTTCCCCAGGCTTTCTCTCGATAGATCCGGTATTCTTGAAACTGTTTCCATAAGTAAAGCTTAGGATCATCCTCCCCAAATGGCAGTGCTTCGATCACCACACGTGAATAAACGTGGTAATACAGTAAAAGTAAAGTCGGTGCGTGTGTTTGTGAAAGTGAAGATTATTGGCGCAAGAGAGAGCCAGATGTGGGCTATGTTGCGCCAAACAAGATGTAACTGTGGTCTTGAAGAACGGGAAAAAATAGACAAAAATTGGTTGACACGGAGGGTCGAAAATAGAGAAGGATCGCTAGGGTAACACGGGGGTGCATCACCCGTGTTTACTAAGGACAGTAAACCTCATGGGAAAGAAAAAGATCACTGGGGAGCCTCGGGGTCATGATGCCCGTACCTACCTAAAGAAGGCAAGTCCCTGAGGTTCCCTGATATAATCTCCATGGGCAAGGTGCCCGGGCATACCCCCAGACGCTGCGTACCCATTTGAGTCGCTTCTTACGACACGCATGAGCTACAGTGGAACTATTCTATCATAGCAAGTCACCACACGGGTTAAAAGTAAATTCGGAATTTCACATGACAATGTAAAATCAAAGATTGTGAAGGCCAATAGAGAGCAAACACAGTAATGGCGCAAGAGCCAAATCGGGTTTAGTTTTAGTTTAGTTTTTATTAACGTCGCACTTGAAGCAACACGAGGGCTATTGGCGACGGACCTCGTAATTTTGAACCACGGTCAAGTGACGAGGACGACACCTGAGCTGGCACCCCCCTCTCCTAACATCCACACCACGCCAACGGGAGGACTTTGGACCCCGAACAGATTTAACGTGCATCAGCCCCGGCTACACGGCGGGTCTTTGGCGGCCAAGGATCGAACCCGCGACTGAGCGAAAACCGCCGGCCGCTAGTCCACGACCTTGACCACTAGGCTACCACGGCCTACAGAGCCAAATCGGGTCGGTAAACGCCAAGCAAACAATGTAATGAAGAGAAACAAACTCAAGTCGAAAAGATGAGCTGAAAAATCTCCAAGAAGGAAAAAAAAAAGGTTTCTTTCAAAAAATGGCAAAAGTCCACAGTGTGAAAAACGGAAGGTATTTACGACCATTATGGTATTTGCCAATATGCGATTAGTGACCATGGTGGACTGACTCCAGATCAGAAGGTGATTAAACCTCGCGCAAGATTGCCACGCATGTTAACTAGAATAATTTATTCAAAGCATTTATTATTAAACAGAAGAGAGAATTGTGAAACTAGAATACGGTTCCTCTCTCATTCACTGCATGTTTTCCAGTGTTACCTTAAATAGCATAGACTCTTAGTGTCGATCCGGGCAACTTCTACACCTGACATAAGTTCTTGTTTTGCTAGTGGGAAATTCCATGTCCTTGTAGTGATTTGATCCGAGTCTTGTTAAGGTGAGATCTTTTTGATTTCAAGCAATTAAGGTCTGTAATTTGTGGTTTATTCAGAGGTCGGCGGAAAAGTTTGCTAATACATTCTACTCTACGATCTGCTCAATTGTTGACACGATCCATTGAAAGTTGAAGGATTTTCCTGTATTGTGGTTAGTTAAAATGTCTGGCTCTCTCAATCCTCTTGGGATACATTCCTATATTCCAAGAATTGTTTAAGTACATCGTATCTGCTATGAATGATGTTAAGAGCTTCTAGAGCTGATTTCGAATCCATATCCAAAAAGAGAGAGCCTCCTATTGCAATTAGTTCGCCAATACAACAATGTTCTTTTCAAAAATATATGCTTTCGTCCTAAAAAGTAGTACACTGAAAAATATTTCAGGTATTAAACTTTGCAGGTACAACTACATATCTTCTATCAGTTTTTTACAAAATTTTTATGTATTTCACTCGGTATGTGTCTGTCTGTGTGTGTATCAGTGTGTCATCAAATTTTCGATCGTTAATTTAACCAACTTCCCATCAA
>BMAW01050389.1:152339-208427 GCA_019974015.1 Nephila pilipes
TTACGTATTGCTGGATTATTGTGGCTGCATACAACTCATGGAGAGACCTGAGAAGCTGTAAGGTCCTGTTACGCCTCAATTATAATGCATCAAATGAGAGATCTTCTCTGGCTATGTTTTTGGACGACCTTGCTCGTGGCTTCTCTCAGATCCGGTATTCTGAAACTGTTTATAGTGCAAAGCTTAGGACATCCTCCCCAAATGTAAGTACACTCGATCACCACGTGAATAAACGTGGTAAGTGAAGTAAAAGTAAAGTCGGTGTGTTTCAGTGCGAGATTATTGGCGAAGAGAGAGCCAGAGTGGGCTTATGTTGCGCCAAAACAAGATGTAACTGTGGTCTGAAGAACGGAAAAAAATAGACAAAATTGGTTGACACGGAGGGTCAGAATGAGAAGGATCGTCTAGGGTACCGGGGGTGCATCACCCGTGTTTACTTAAGGACAGTAAACCCTTGGGGAAAGAAGAAGATAAATTGGAGCTCTGGGGGTCAGTGATGCCCGTACCTACCAAAGAAGGTAAGTCCCTGAGGTTCCCTTGATATAATCTCCATGGGTAAGGTCAGCCCATAATTTACCCCAGACGCTGAGAGTAATTCATTGCTCGCTTCTGAGACACGCATGAGCTACAGTGGAACTATTCATCATAGCAAGCTCACTCTAATCGGGCCAGGTGAATGGAATTCCATGACAATGTAAAATCAAAGATTGTGAAGCCTATAGAGAGCAAACCACAAGTAAGGGCAAGAGCTCAAATCGGGTCGGTAACCCAAGCAAACAATGTAATGAAGAAAACAAACTCAAGTCGAAAAATGAGTCGAAAAATCTCCAAGAAGGAAAAAAAGGTTTCTTCTAAAAAATGGCAAGTCCACAGTGTGAAAAACGGAAGGTTTTACTGACCATTATGGTATTTTGCCAATATGCGATTAGTGACCATGGTGGACTGGACTAGACTGAAGGTGATTAAACCTCGCGCAAGAAGATTGCCACGCGTCTACAACAGAATAATTTATTCAAAAGCTATTATTAAACAGAGAGAGAATTGTGAAATTAGAATGACGGTTCCTCTCTCATCACCAGTTTGTTCCAGTGTTATTAAATAGCATAGACTCTTTAGTGTCGATCCGGGCACTTCTACATCCGACATAGTCTTGTTTTGCTAGTGGGAAATTCCATGTCTTGTAGTGATTTTGATCTCGAGTCTTGTTAAGGTGAGATCTTTTGATTTCGCCACATAGTGTATCTGTAATTCCGTGGTTATTCAGTGGGGAAAAGTTTGCTAATACATTCTACTCTACGATCTGCTCAATTGTTGACAACGATCCAAGTTGAAAGTTGATTTTCCTGTATTGTAGTTAAAATGTCTGGTCTCTTCACTTCTTGGGATACATTCCTATATTCCAAGAATTGCTTTTAAGCTACATCGTATCTGCATATGAATGTAAGAGCTTCGTAGAGCTGATTTCGAATCCATATCCAAAGAGAGAGCCTCCTTATTGTCAATTAGTCGCCAATACAACAATGTTTTTTCAAAAATATATGCTTCGTCCTAAAAGTAGTACACTGAAAATATTTCTGTATTAAATCCTTGCAGGTACAACTTACATATCTTCATCGTTTTACAAAATTATGTATTTCACTGGTATAGGTCTGTGTGTATCAGTGTGTTCAAATTTCGATCGTTAATTTAACAACTCCCATCAAGCTAGAGTGAAATTTGAGAATCGTTCGTACTGCTACAATGAAATCAATATTTAGACATTGCGGAAAAGTTTTAACTGATATTTCAATAATCTTTCTTAATAATGCAGTTCATGCTAACCACTTGACCGATTTCAAAAAAATGCCAAACTATGGTGATTTTTTTATGTGAACGTTAAAAGTCGGAAGCGTCGGACCATGTAGCCATATTGGCAAAAAAATACATGCCAAAAATTTTTAAATATCTATGCCACCTATAAAACATTGGTTTTGCAAACGTTTTTCTGAATTTCACTTGGTGTGTGTGTGTGTTTCATCAAATTTTCGATCTAATTTAACAACTTCCCATCAAGCTGAGCTTTGAAAATTTTGGGAATCGTTCTTACCGCCTACAATGCAAAATTTAGACGTTTATGGACAAGTTTTATACTAATATTTTATAATTTTAATAAGTCAAAATATTCTTTCCTCTCCGCGCTTTTAGGATCCTGAGGAAAAACTTCCTTGGGAGCACTCCGGGCACCTCTATGCCGCATGAGAGGTATCGTAAACCTTTTGTACTACACAAAGGGGAGATACTACTCCTGAGAGTATAAGGCATGACTTTAGTCAGTAATCATTTCTGCAAGAAAGAAAATTTCCTTTGCGCCGTGTCTTATCACAATAATTTTTTCTTGAATTTGTTCTTTTTTTATTAGGAATGACTTATGAAACTTTCAAATGCATTATGGTTTTATGAGTATTAAGTGAATTTTTAATACTCACACAAATATCTTTTTAAGAAAGATTAGTCAAAATAACTAAAGTTTTAACTCAATATTTCAACTATTTTCATAAACTTTTTCACCATATAAAAACGTTGGTTTTTATATCGAATTATTATCTAGTATTATTTAAAATGTTTGTTCGGGCTTTTTAATCTCTTTCCTTGTTTCGTTCACGATGCTTAACCAAACATAGGCCATTTGTTTGGCTAGAAACTTCCAGAAGGGGTCAACAGAAAAAGAGCCGAGTCAGAATAGCGTTAACACAACACATTTGTATTTTATTTTACAGAGGGTGTTTACGAATTTGTAGAACGATTTCGGAGCTGTTTTTTTTTTTTTTTTTTTTTTTTCAATACTTAAAATGTAAAGACTAAATTTTTAAAGGTTCGATCTGATGATAACCATGTTTCTGGACTACGAATGTGCATTGTGGAAGAAGGGGGCCTTACGTAAAATTTACAGGCGTATTGCTAACCATCCCTCTTTCATTACTTTCTGTCCAGCGTGACGAGTTCATACGTACGAAAGAGCTCTTTCTAGTGACATAAGGCTCGCTAACAGTATTTATGTGAAACATCAAGGGACTTAACAAGAATATGTTGAAAACGTATACATGCGATAACTATGTCACCTTTAATTTTTTTTTAAGGAATGTAGAGATAGTATTTGAAGCATGACTGGTGGCTTTGTTCTAACGCATTTTGACCCTGAAAATCTTTTTTTTTTTTTCTGTGGAGGGGGGGATTTCAATCAAAAAACTGGTGAAACATACATATTTTGGTAATTTTTTAAAACGTAAGTTTTGGCTTATTATTTTGTTTCATGTTGCTAACACATCGATCAATAACTCCCGAGACTAACCCAGAGATGGCGCTCGTAGTAAACCAGTAAAACCAGGTTCTTTAGAGTAATTAACCTGTGCTTGAAACCGTCAAAATTTTGCCGATCGGACCAGAAAAGGTTTTTTGAAGAAGTGAAAAAGGTTTTTCCAAGTGTCGCGATTGCTTTCGATGACAACAAAACAGCAACGCCGATGATTCAGAAAGCTGTTTATCAGTATTTACCGCAACAAAAAAAGATTTCTTGGTGCGGGGAAAAGAGGGGAATTGGGGGGGGAGAGATTTGGCAAAGGTTGAACGATTGTATCAACCTAAAAGGTGTGATAACAAAAGGTGTTATGTTGAAAAATAAAAAAAATTTGAAAAAAAATGTTAGTTTCATTTACTAGAGAGTTATTGATCGATGTGTTACATATGCTCACAGCTGATTTCTGCTATTTCCACAACTGATTTATGTTGCTCGATTTCCTCAAGTTTGCACCGACTCCACTTTAGAAACATTCGAAACAGTACGTACCTTTTTCGGGCGTTCATTTGGAGTCTCCTTTCGCAATGGATTAGTGTACACATTTTCCATTCCGTTAAATAACGCTACTTATTTTGCAGTTAGTAAATTTTCCTACCATGCGTTCTACAATGTTTTTTTTTTATTTTATTAAAATTTTTTTTAATTAAAATAGAATATTTCTCGGTGGAAAGAGCAAAAACGTATAATTCGATCCGTAGTTTGTTTACATCCTACATTTTTAAAAAAGAATAAATAATACAACGGGTGTTCAAAAAGTAAGTTACACTTGTTCCAACATAGATGGCAGCTTTGTGAAACCAAAGCGAAGATTGCGCAGACAATAACCGAGTTCCACGACTTCCAACGATAGCAATTTCATTCGGATAGTGGCAACCGTTGAGGCGTAGTACGAGAGGGGGGAGGGGGAAAGGCGCGTCAGCTGGAAACTTACTCCAACGTTAAATTACGCAGAACTTTGCGTTTTTTGAAGGGTAGCGTGTTTAACATCGTGACTTAAACCCATGCTAAAAGACAAGGAAGGCACATCAGACATCCAAAGTTCCCCCCATCAGCGGGGTGAAGTCATGGATATGGTTTCTGCAGGCTACCCCTAAAGAAAACTCTTCAATAGATCATGTTCAACATAGACGACAATGACTTGCTAGAACAAAATACGAGTCAAACTTCTACCATCACTAAGTGCAAAACGCCTACTTACGGACCTTTTTGCTCCAGACTAGTTAACAATACAATTTTGGTTACTTTTGAGTTACTATTATAACTCACATTACGTGCTCAATTGGCGCATTTAGTTGGGTGGGGTTAATTTTTTTGTGGTGCTTAAAAATTCTGTGGTTAATTTTTTTGTGGTGCTTGTATCCAACGACAATTCTAATCGCAAAGCAAGCAACGAAATTGATTAAGAAACTTTTCAGAAGAAAGTTACTTCAAAAACACTGTTCATCTACTCGTGCGAATGGAAAAAGAATGCTTTTAGCTCCGATTTGTTTTATAAATCATGAGATTTAAAGTTGATTATGTTTATTTTTGCTTTTATAAGTTAATTACCAATATATTTTTTTTAAAAAAAAAACATTTACTTTATTATAAATACTTCAGTATATTCCTTTTGTTTATATCTTTAAATATTTATCCGTATAGAAACAAAGAATTCTTTTTTTTTTTCCCGTCCTAAAATACTTTCATAAAGCTATTTGTTTTTAAAAAGATAATAAATAAAATTGTAGTTTCTTAATCTTTTTACTTCAAATTAAATAATTTAAAATAAAAAAGACCAAAACGATTGTAAAAATAATATCAAAGTCTATTTTTGTTCAGCAGAAAGCACATTTTTCAAAGATAAAAAAACTTCCACCTACCGATAGCAACATCAATTCTAATCTGTTAGCGAAACTAAACAACAGATGTTTTGAAATGAGCGTATCAGTTGTTTTTGAATGCTCTTTCAAAAAGAAAAGGGGGGGAAAAAATGAAGCGATATAAGAATTTTATGAGATTTTTAAACATAAAACGCATTTATATGGAAATGTGCAGTCATTTGACAAAAATTATAACTTCCATAATTTTCAAAGAAATCGCTCAAACAAAGTATCATTTTTAATAGCTTGAGGAAGACTAAAATATGTTCTTAAGATTAATTAATTAGTGCTTTTGGAGTACTTTTCCATTATAACCCTGGCACGCATGCATATTTGTATCTTAAATTACACACACACACACTACGGGACATTGAAAATGCAACACCAAGAAGGAGTGGCCAGAAAGTGATGAAACTCAGCAAACAGAGAGAGAGACGGCGATACAGGAAGCAACACGTCTAGACACAGAGTCAATGAGAGTGAGGACGGCGTTCTGAGGAATAGCTATCCATTCAATGTCCACCATTCACCACAGTTCGTCTTCTGAACGCGGCAGTGGCAGGGTCTGCAAAAGCCAATCACATCCCCAATGTGTTCAATTGGTGAGTGATCACGAGAGAACGGTGGCCAGGGAGGCATCTGTACGACTTGCAGAGCACGTTGAGAGACTGATGCGTACGAGCAGTGTGCGGTTGGGCATTATCCTGCTCATACAGAGCATTGGCACCCCCTGACCACAGCACCTCATCCACGTATCTTAGGACCGTAATAATGCCCTGAATACAAACTAGAGGTGACCTGGAATTGCGCCCCAAACCATGATGCCGCGTTGTCGCGCAGTGGGGCGTTCCACAGTTGCTACCGGGTTGGATCTGTCTCCAAATCGACGCTGCACTTGTACACGGTGACAATAACTGAAGAAACAGAAGCATGACTCATCTAAAAACACAACCCCGTGTCATTTCGGCATCATTGCAAATGCTGTGCGGTCAATGGCAGTCGTCTTCACGGATGCCATGAGTGCAGGCCCCTAGCAACCAATCAAAGAGAAATGGATCTGGCCCATATGTCAACATCCAGGGTGTCTTGAACATGATGCAGAATGGAGCATGAAGTAGTTTCCGGGTCCGCGGATGCATCGATTCACGCGTGTTGACGTCTTTCTGGCTGTACTGGGTACCCCACAAATTACCACATTTCTTTATTTCTTTGTCCTAACCATCCTCGCCACAGCCGGTGCACTAAGGACGAGCCCAGGTGTGTGTCAGCCTAGATTTGCCATATTGAACAACCTGACTTTTTCAAGTCCGTTCATCATGCCCCTCGTAAAAACGTCTGCTGGAACTGCCTCCGCTGACGACGGCCTGGTATTCCCTGCTATTACACGCATCCTCTGAGACAAGGACAAATTTTTTTACCATGATTTCCCCAGCAGAAATAACGGCACAAAGATTTAATATTCTGCAAGTTCCTTTCCTTATATCTTCTTCCACTTGATGGGCATTTCACATCATTCGCATAGCTCAGTGACGATCCGTTTACCCTGAAATTTGCATAATTTTCTGGCCACTCCTCCTTTGTGTTGCATTTTCTGTGTCGCGTAGTGTGTGTGTGGTGTATGTATATATATATAAACACAAAGAACAACAACTTTTTTGGAAATTTTAAAATGACATCTGACATACCAGAGAAGATTTTCGCTTTTGAAATCATATGACTCTACATGCATTCTATTAAATAAGAATCCTGATGTTGACGGGTAGGGTCTTTCTGACGTTTATTCCTCGCTACCCTACGACCATTCAACAGATTGTGAATGCAGTGTCCAGGTATCAAAATGGTCAGAATGATTTACTGGAAATCCTTGAGAGTTATCAATTGTCTCATCTCAATGATGCCTCAGCATGACATTTAACAAGCCAAAATTGAGTGGGGTTAGATCTGGTGAATAAGGTGGATGTCCCAACTCAGAGATCTGATAAATTTCTGGCTAGACACTCATGAAAGCTTGGACACTATGAAATGTGAAAGTGCATTGTCATGACACAAACTTGGCCCTACTCATGTCTTTGAGGAACAATGCATAGAAGGAAGCATTTGCTATTTTGTACACTAGATTAGAAAATTCCTTACATATCAATCTTTACCTCAACAACAGAGGTCAAATCATCCTAGCAGTCTTCCTTCCCTTCACTCAATCCACAAGAAAAGAACTTACTTTTCAGAGCATTAACTACCTCCTGAAACAGCAATCACCATTTCATGAAAACCGAAGAGCTATTCCCAAAAATTTGACGTTCAGTCTCAGTTCAGTAATTGCATCCATTTTTTTTATGTCAACAACGAGATAAACCAATCACAACTCGAACACTGTTCTTCATCTCGGTGGCTAGACATTTGAACTGTCATCAACACAAGTGGGTGCGACGATTCATAGAGACTAAGTCGCCATTTTGAATAAGTTCTTTGAAAAAATTTAAGTGATATTTCCATTAATCAATATTAGAATCATATTTTTTTTTAATAAAAGTAATAACGGGTGTTTACAAAAGAATATCTCAAACCTGAAGAGGTACTGTTACAAACCTAGAGAAGTTCCCATCCTTTTTGAATAAATAAAATCGAAAATAACACTTTTGAAGTTTATACAATTATAAATATTCAATGTAACTAACACCAGAAACACGAACGAAATTCAGTCTGGAATAGAAATCATTCCCACTTTTTTCCGCATGTTAAATAGTACAGTTTGAAAGACAACAATTATTAGCATTTTCAGTTCGTCAATTTTGCCAGTATCGTTTGAGAAGGTCCAAAGAAAAAATCGCAAGGAATTAAATCAAATCTTAACGTTGATTTCTGCGGGCGCCTAGAGCGCTCTTCTAGTCCGAATCCTGAAAAATAAATGTTCTTTTGGGTGAAAATGGGAATTACATTCTTCTATGTTTTTTTCTGGATGCTGATAAGAACTTTGAGTAAAATTGGGCGAGTAGAAGTGTTATTATCTCAAAAAAAGTACCGGAGACACTAGTGATTCCTGGTGGCAATTGGAGTCTTTAAAAGATTAAATCAAATCTTCTCAAGGAACACTGATTAAGTACGGTGCAAGGCCATCAGATTCTCTGCAACCACAATTCGCCATTCGAGCTGTTCGTCATTTAAGTATATTCACGAACAGATATGACTGAGTGGAAAGCGTTGAGAAAAGGAGGGATTTTCAAACCATGCACGATACAGACAATATACACTTTGGCAGAATATGATAAAGAACAAAGAACTTAATTTAGCAAGCTAGTTCTTAATGATCTCAGAGAATCCTTCTTATTTAAGCTTGTCTTTAGTGTTAGTCATAGGACAATGAGTTTTGTGTCTTATCAAAAGATAACATCTTGAACTTATCTTTTTGTTTCCACGAGACCACTGTTACTGGCATAATTTACTTAAATATGCAACAGTTGACTCCACAGGTTACAAGAAGAAGCTTGAGTTGTGAAGTTTTATGAGGGTGGTTCAAAAAGTACTTGTATTTGAATGCAAATGACATCATTATTGTAAATTGTTGTTACCAACGGGTGCTGCCATCTGTTAAACTCAGCCGAAACAAATATGACTTCGATTCAGAAGTTTGTTTAGATTTGGTAGACATTGACTGCCAAAATCAAAATTTTATTGCTGCCGCGTCAGGTTGTAACCATTGGTGAGACCTGGATTCATCGGTAAACACCGGAAACCAAGCAAAAATCAAAACGGTGGGTTGCCATCGGGTAGATCTTTTTCAAAGAAGGCGAGTATGATCTCGTCGGCAGGAAAAGTTCTGATGAAGCATTTTTAAGGTATGAAATACGTCATGGTCACGAATACGAGTAATTGAGATGAAGACAGACTGTCTAGTGAATCATGACGCATTCTAAAAAACAAACCATTTTCGATGTTACGAGCGCCATCTCTTGGAATTTCTAAAGACTTATTGAACGACCCTTGTACTATCGACCGGATATCGTTATGTTTCTATTGGTGTTCATATTGTGCATTTATAATTTAATAATCTTTGAAGTGTTTTTTTTTTAATTTAATTTGCCCATAAAGATAGTAACTTTTTTTTTGTTTTGTTTTGTTACAGCAGCTCTGGAAAATTTGGATATCCTTGTGTAAACACCTTGTATTTTAATTTGGAATTGGTCAGTCTCGCACTCGCAAAACTATACTGTTATTTCTCTTCAACAAATTTGACGAAGATGTTATTTTTTTTTCATGCCCCCTCCCCTCCCCTGCTTTGGTTGGTTGACCACCCCTTCTTTATAAATTATAAATGTTCCGCATAAAAAAAACCCGTCATAATTTAGTGTTGCAAGACCTCAACAAAATTGAAAACCATTGCAATAACGCGTAAGTACTTCTTCACTCGCAGTATTGCTTAGACATTAACTTCCAAATATTTCTGTCACATATGTTCCAAGTTTTAACAAAAATAAACTCTACCTATCACCGCTCTTTGGTTTCGCCTTCCGTGATTCACTTGAGTACTACGAAACGATTTTTTGAGTTAATTTTAAAGCCGCTGCATTTAGTTCTGACGTAGATATTCCCAACATGCGCCATGAATCGATGCAGTAGTCGGTGCAAAACGGTGAGTAATTCGTATTCACGTCAAACATCTGGCAACACTATAACCGTGAGTAAAAATTACTCGATACAGAAAACTGGCAGCACATAAACACGGAAAATGATTTGAACGCGAGTTTTGCTGACTGAAGAACATTATCGTTGAGAATTTTAGAGCTTTTGCTTGAGTTTTAAAGTTTGCTCGAATTTTAAAGTTTAAAAACTAATTTTATTTATGTCTTGGAATCATTTGCTTTCATTTTGTTTTGTTGTTAAGGAAAATACATTAAACATTGCTTTTTTTTTTAATTTAGAAGCTTGTGTGTTTCCAGTAAAGACAAGTTGACGATGTTATCAATAAAAATGAGATTTGGAAAAGCAGTCAATTTATTTTTGAAACTTTAAGTTAATCATTCAAGATCGTTATTTTTTTTTCGGGTTATGGCAGAATACATCTATAAAACTAACGGAAAGCATTTTTTTATAGAATTCATCAATTATGTATTTAGGCTTAGAATGTATCTCGCGGAACACTTTTTAAGGTAAACAAAGAAAAAGTTCCATTATAACACATGGATCAATAAGTCCCGAGACTGTGAGGTCGTTTTTTTGCGATTTCCTCCTACAAAGGCACCATCAAGTCAATATAATAATCACTGTTGATCAATTTACCTTTTTCGAGGTAGTCAATGAAAATCACGCCAAGCGTATCCCAAAAAACTGACGCCATGACTTTGTCAGCTGACTGCTGCGTTTTCGGACGCTTCGGACGGCTTTCGCCAGCTGTGCGCCACTCAGATGACTGCCGCTTCGACTCTGGAGTGTAGTGATGTATCCATGTTTCGTCCATGGTCACGTAACGACGCAAGAAATCTTTTTTGTTGTGAGTAAATAGCGATATACAGCTTTCTGAATCATCGACTCGTCGCTCCATCGAAAGCAATCGCGGCACCCACTTGGAAAAAACCTTTTTCATGCTCAATTTTTCATGAAGGATAGTAAATACACTTCCATATGATATCTGTGTCATCTCAGCAATCTCACGGAGCTTCACTTTACGATCTTTCATTATAATTTTTGTCACTTCACTCACATTTTCATTTTCCGGTGTAACGGCTTCCACAGGTCTACCCGAGCGTTCCGCGTCATTTGTGTCGGTACAACCACGTTTAAACTCGACAAATCGTTGCTTTGGATGGACAAGAGTCCGGGTAACATTTTTCAATCCATTGTTTCGCTTGCACAGTGTTTTTACCCATTAAAAAACAATGTTTTATCAGAACACGAAACTCAGTTTTTTCCATTTTTTAAACAAACTACAAAACGACTTTACTCCAACCTCGATAACTCAGGTGTTTCTGGTCCAATCGACTTAAAATTTTGACACGTTTCAAGCAAAGGTTAGTACTCTAGAAAGACCTGGTTACTGGTTTACTACGAGCGCCATCTCTGGGTTAGTCTCGGAACTTATTGATCCATGTGTTATATATCATATTCTAAGTTCATCAGTTGAAGAGAATATAATATCTCATTTTACAATTCTATTCATTTATGCTTTAATTAATCCATTTATTCCTTTTAAAAATATGGGTTAATTTATTTCAAGTCATCAGTGTTGGCTCGATAAAGCGATATCACACGATCATATTATGCCAAATGTTTAATATTACAAGAACTTGACTTTTTTGCAGATAACTCATGCTCTTTCTGTGTGGAAATTCTGGATTAATTATTTCAGTTTGATGTGTTTTGTTGTTTATAAGTCTAATGCGTTTTTAATTTTTATTCTAATCATTGTTAACATTTTTATAATTGTTTCTGAAACTGTAATAAATTATAAGTTTATAAGAAATTGTAATTCCACAATTTCATTTCTGCTGTGCAATTGGTGGTGTTATCGTCTTCGACAGCTTGTAGCTAGACGTACTCGTAAATAAAATATTGAAAACGGACTCAAGAATTTTCTTAAATTCAGTTATTTGTCCCGTATCTCTTCCTTAGTTATGAAATAATAGATAAGATTTATTTTACATGTCCGTATTCCAGCGTCTTTATTGTCGATGGAATTTTAACTTTACATATGTCAAAATTGTAAGTGCTTTATTATACGGTTTTATTTATTACATTTTATTTCATTTATTCTATGGTTTTACGAGTATTTACAGAATAGTTTAAAACTTTAAGGACTCAATAAATTTGCAATCAACTCGCAAAACAATCTTGCCTACATTACGCCTTACACTGAGCAAAATTACAACACAAACGTGCTTGAAAGTTACTTCCGTTCTATGCTAGCTACGTTACTTATTTCTTTTTCATTCACAACCTTCATTCTTTCAAAAATCAACATTCTTTAAACTTTTAATAAAGCTGTTTGGGGCAAGAGAAAACGATGCAATGCTCTTTAAAATATCAGACACAGAGACGATATTTATGAGAAGATTGTGCGCTCCTGCAAAATTGTCAACTTATATTCTTTCAAAACCATTCGTATGAATAGTATGATAATTATGCTTAGAAGCATTCTTACGAATTCATTTGCAAAATGTTTTGATCATCAGATTGGGGTGTGGTCTCTTTCATAGTCGTACAAAAGGCCCAAGATCTATAAGTGATGACCTACTTTACCACAATAATCAAAAGCATTGCAAGACCTCCTTCAGCGCTAAGAACGCGTTCCCGGACGACAGAACACTCAATGAAAAAAAATTCACGAATTTTTTTCGGAATTTAGTACATAGAGAAGATGTGAACGTGTATTTTAAAATTAATTTGCATAATATATGTTACCCCAAAAACAGGCACGCAAAAATACAGGGTTATTTAAAATGAAAAATCCGATTTCAAAATGCTACATTTTCATAAATAAACGACACATAATGATAAGTAATGCATGAATGCAAAAGGAAAATATAAAAGTGTTCTTTATAAGTGTTCGATATAACTTTTCGTAGGTATATGTATACTGTAAGTTCGATGAGTAAATTCCCGCCAAAAACGTGTTAGTGGTAAGGGAATGTACAGCAGAAGGAATCTCTTGTTTAAGTTCACATGAATTTGTGGGGAATGGCAAAGAAACGCTTTATTTTTACAAACCTCAAAGGAAGAAATCGCATGGGACCATGTCAGGCGACTTAAGTGGCCAGATGTGTAACATCGAGTCGTCTGGTCTATTACGACCAATCCGATTGAGGAATAGCTCCGTGAAAGCTTTCAAAACAGCTTTTGTGAAATAGCTTCATGAAGAACACGCGAGGGTCATCCATTGTTTACAATAAAAAAATTTCCACATTTTTTCCTTTGTATTCACCATTTTTTGGCATTTATTTTTGAAAATAAGGAATTTTGAAATAGGATGATTCATTTTGTATAAAGTTCGCTAGTGAAATGAAATTTCAGACTCGTCTGAAATTCTTGAATTTTTTTCCCGATGAAATCATCTACTGTTGTTTGTCGCATTCTTCTTCTCTGTCATAAGTAAATGTCGGTAAGCACCCAAAACACTTCAGAGTAGCGTGTAGACAGATAGATACAAATCCATTTGAATTCTAATTTAAGTGATCACGAGCTCTAAATTTTAACATGAATCAGCATTATCCCACGGTTCCAGACCCGTAGAGAGATTTCCCTTTAGACTCTTCGTCTGCAGCTAAAATATCTAAAGAGCCCTAACCACGGACGCCAATGGATATATATATATATATATATTTGAATTGTTTTATTGTAAGAGATTATTTTCAATATTTCACAGTCAGTGAGATTAGCTGTGCATATAACTCTTTTGTATTAGTTAAATTTTCAAAGTTACAAAGGTTTTCATGTTTATGGGATTTCCATAACAATATGAAAAAATGTAAAAAAAAGAAGAATGTAAAGGTAACAAAAGCATTTTACCATTGTGGAATTTCAATGTTATCAAACAAATTTGAAAAGGCAAAACAAGCAGAAATTACCAGAAAATAAAATCTGCCTCAATCTACACCAAATGGATAGTTAAAAAAAAATGGCGATAAACTCTGTCTGTTTGTTGATAAAGATAAAGGAGTGACCAGAAACAAGTGCTGGGACAGCAGAAAACACAATCTTGACAAATGTCTATTTAATTTTTTTTAAAAATTTTCACTCAATTTATATCATTATTTTAACTTGCAATTAATTCATCCCATGGTTTAGAAACCGTGGACCCTGACTACATGTGTTAACCAGGTCAGACTGCAACATCATGGCTACAATGGAATACTTTTGTGGGTTTAGAAATGCTAATTTTTTTCCACCAAAGTTTCTGTTTATCATGTTAAACTGATTAAATGATTAAAAAAATGTTGCCCATATTATCCATAAAGAATATAACAAGTCAGTGATCATTTTTATTAGCAAATTTAGATTCTGAATATAGATAACATTATTTAACTGATGAATCTCAAAAGAATGTTATCATATAAAATAGAAAATTTGATTCTTCAATATTTAGTTGCACGATTAAACATAGCAAAATCATGTTAAGATCTCGCAATGAATGGAAGTAATAATTGAAAGAAAAGAATATAAATAATAAAGATTTAGAGATATATCAAAACTCTGTTTGAACATTCTGAAAATGTAGCCAAATTAAATGAAACAATTTGATTATTCCCAAAAAAATACAATGATGCCACACTACCACACATACTATACAGCTTTAATCTTATTATTTTTTTTTATCAAACTTTGGATTCTTGTCTGCATATCAATTAACCCCTTTGTTGGTTACGAGAATCAACAGTTTTTGCTCTCTTATTATACACACTGCTACAATGAAACGGTCATTGAAAGTGGCAGCCATTTTCTCCCAAGTTGTTCCTGAAAATGTCACCCTTTTCTGAAGGTGATACCAACTCACTCGCCTTTAAAAGATTGTCTTTAAAGAATTATTATATATATAATAATTCTTTAAAGATATATTCACGGTGATATATTCATGTAATATTTGTAACAATTGAAAATGGTTCTTTTAAACAATTCAGTAAATGATAAATATTAGTTTGCAATATATTAAATTAAAATACCTAAATATAAATATATGCAATTTAAAACTTTACGAAATGCTTGTAGTGTTTACCTAAATCTGTTTTTGTATGTGATACATTTCAAAACATAATTATTCCTCATATATATAATTGAATATCATCATAATTATTTAGCTTTCACTTTTTAACCCTTCCAGAAACAAATTTCAGCTAAATTACACAAAAAAAATAACTAGATTAACGGCAATTAAATCAGTAACATTTTCCCCCATTATGCAAAAAATTTCACTGTACTCCTAGTGTCATCTGTATGCTATCATATTAATTAAATTTTGTCAATAGTATCATTTGTAACACAAACAATGCAAAATATAGATAACAAACTCAGCTCATCAGCATGCAATGGGAAAGTTTGACAACAACCACTTGAGTTGAGCTGAACTCGTCTGCATGCATTATGGAGCTCTATTCGTATGCGAATTGGACTCGTTCAAAACCATCGAAAGATTAACACATCTAATTGAAAGAATAAATTTGACTTAAATTTTAATAAAAGCTTTATTTCAAATTATCCAAAATTTTTAAAGAAACTTTATGTTAAATTACAAAACCTTGTAAACTTCCAAATAACATTACACCTAATTGTTACAGTCTATCAGATTGGCCTACACATGTTATTTTAATAAAATAATATCCTTCTAATATTTATTAGAATGATAATACAGTTAATAATAATAGAATAATACAACAGTATCCTTTCTAAACAATTTCAATCCACTCAGAAAGTCTAGCTTAATGATCCTAAACCATGTATAAAATTTTTGCATTGGTCAAGGTGAAACAATAGCAACCCTTTGCCAAGGTCACATGAAGAGCAGAAAATGAAGCATGCGAAAAGAAAAGGAAAGCGAGTACAGGAGTATCCGATGACCTTCCAAACTGAAGTTGAATACACAGGCAATAATGCAACAGACTAGAAGGAGAAGAAAGAAGATGAACTCACTGTTGGATGGGGACACAATGGGTAGAGCTGAGGGTTGCGAAGAGGAAGATGAGTTTCCCGAGGAGGCAGAAGAGGGCAGCTTGCAGAGGGACTGCAGGGAAACACGGAAGGTGGGACTTGTCATGCGCTCCAAAAAGCTGTCCAGCTGGCGCAGAGAAAGGGCATTATGCAATGTCTCCAGGGGACGGATGGTTGGCACATTGCAGAGACCTTCTGCAAAAAAAAAAAAGTTTAATAACAAAATAGGATTAATAAAGATATCTTTGGTATAATTTAAATAACACAATTCATAAAAAAGAATATTTAGAGAAAATTATATATTAATTGAGCGTTTCTTAATTTTCAATACATAGTACGGTAAATGGATACCAATGGATATTACAGACACCAAACTTATATTAATATTATATCATTTTTCTACTTGAGAATGTGTTTCGAATTTGGGTGCTTCTTCTTAAAATAAGCATGAACAGCCTATAATACAAGATGTCCTAGCAAGAAATTTGGATTAAATAAATAAATATATCTGCATTTTAATAAAGTGTCATATACTTGTACATTATTAGAAAAGTTTCATGCTACAACTGAAGTAACAAAATTATTTGACACAAATTTCTTATATATATCACCTGCTCTACATAAAAATCCTTCCACCAATTTTCTGCAGTGAAGGTCTTGGGGGACAATGATGCAGTAAATTTGTTGGCTGCTGCTTTGTTTCATGAAATTACTGATGATATGAATAATTTTCTTGAATTCAAATATAATTAAATTACACCTAATTGTTTTTGAGGTTCTTTTTACAAAACAACCTCAAAAATAAAACAATAGCAAGATGTAAGTATGAAGATCTAAAAATTTCCAATGTTAAAATGACATATGCAGGAAATAGCTAAAAACCTTTAAAGCATCAATAACCAATCACTTTAAAATAAGAAATCGAAAAAATACTCTACTGATCCTAATTTTAATAGATCAAGAAAAATATCCTACTTAAACTTTCTCTTACAATTTGCAAAATTTTCATAGATTACAAATCTGCTAGAAAACACAGTCAGAAAGCTTTTCCAATAGGAAGGAACCTGAAAATCAATCGGAGGATAAGCTCCCATGTCTGCATTCCAAACAGATAATTAGATTGATTTTATTAAGATTCACTAAAAGCAATCCGTTGGTGATGGACATTGTAATTTTGAACCTTGGTCAAGTGACGAGGACAACACCTGACCTGGAACTCCCCTCTCCAAACTTCTACACTAAGTTAACAGGAGGACTTTGAGTCTCAACAGATTTAATGTGTACAACCCCAGCTACACAGCGAGTCTTTAGTGGCATCAAGGCTTGAACCCACATCTCGACAAAAATCGCCGACCTAGAGTCTGCAACCATGACCACTGGGCTGTTGCTAAACTTGGATAAATTTATCTCCCTACAAATACACTACTTCCTGATTAGCTGACACATTAAAGACTGACACTCTGCTCAGTATCAAGGCTTGAACCCATGAATCGATGAAAACTGCCGGCCACGAGTCAGCAACCATGATCACATTTTTATAGCTCAATCAGATTATGTGTAACATAACAGTTTGGTACTCCTGTGTTTCACTTATTTGAAAAGAATTAAGATTTAAACATTATTAAAACAAAATTACAACAAACATTTCGAACTGTGGTAGCATTTAGGATTTGCAACTACCATGCTTTTGTTGGATGTCTTGCTCTTTTTCATTGTTTTAGAAGAATGAATGTTACAGCCACCATGGAGGGAATGTAACATTCTTCCTGTGCCTTTTCCCCACCATATTAGATGCAGTTTAAGACTTTTACACCTAAAAATTCAGCGTGAAGCAATTTTTTTTAAATATATTTTCTGTCATATCATTAAAACTCATAGAAATTACATAAAATATGTTCTTCATATATTTTTTGAAAGAAATACCTAATCAGACTTGGTATTTCTTTCAAAAAATATATGAAGACATCAAATTAAGTATCATTTCAAAATTAGAACAGAAATTGCATCTTGTAAAAAATTGCTTATCACAAGCACTTGAGTTATGTTGTTATCGATATGCCTGTAAGCTATTATCACAAAAATCTTCGAAATACCAATAAAATCCAAATGCATAGTCCTTGATTTTAAACAGAAATTAAAAGAAAAATCACCCACCAGCAGAAGAAGGGGGAACAGCATTCTTAAGCTCTGGTGCACTCGAGGATCCACTGATAACAGCTGTGCTGAACAGACTGTTGGTGGAGCCTGAGAAAACATGAATTTCACACTTAGTGCACATTAACAAATGAAATAACAATTTAAATTATATATGTATTGGATGCAAAAAGCTTTAAAGAGAGTAATTCTCAACCAATAATGTTATGGTACCAATTAAACGTTTTTTAAAACATAGAAAATAAAATTTACTTTGATAATTTCTTGAGCTCTTTTATATTATAGTGTGTGCGGTTTATTTTTATATTTTTCTCTCTTCATTCAGGTGTATTTTCATATAATTCTTGCCCTTTTAGCTATAAATATTTTTTACCTCACAATTATGTCTAATTGTACCACAAAATTGCCTTCCTCAAAACTACTATGCTTAAGGATTAGGCCTTAAAGAGCATTTTGACTTCAAATGTACCCCTGTTTTGAAGTTTTGCAGCCTTCTTAATCCTCATAATAGCAGAATGAAATTGAAATATCTTACAGAAAATTAAAAGGAAATTATTAGACATCTTTTATTAGGAAACAAAATATATACTTCTTTATAGTTATAAAATAAAAGTTACACAAATAAACAATATATAACATGTCAACTTGAGGTTCAGTATATTATGAGAAATGCTTAACAACAAAATGTAAAACAGAATTTTGCAAGCAGTATACTTTGATACTATATATATATATATTTTTAAAAAAAGAATATTATGTTCTAAGTGATGCTGATAACCTTCCAATAAAATAATTATTTCTTTGAAAAATTTTATTTGTACAAGTAAAAAATAATAATAAACATTAAAACAGAACGACACGTGAAATTGTTGAAATTTAAATCTTTATGAAAAATATGCTCAATAAATCCTTTACATTGTTTTCAACTATTACATGAGAAATGCACATTTATCTTTAAAATAATGATCTGTTGCATTTATAATTTATACTTTTAATAGATTTTGATTTTCTAATGGTGAATTTTGCATATAATTTAGACTCACCGTAAACTTTGGGAAGATCTGCAGCACTGCACATGCGCAAATAGGAGCTCAACTGACCAGGAATAGAATGCCTGTGCTGGAAACTCTCTGAAAAGTTAAGTATTTTAGCATTATACATAGCAAACTGAAAAAAAAAGTTCTTAAAAAACAGAATTGAAAAAGAAACTTAAGTTATGAGAATAATTATACAATATTTCACTAATTTTTCAATTTTTTTACTTGAATGAAATACTCCTCATAGATTATCATTGTATAATCCAATAATTCTTTTCAAATATCTTGTGGCTTGACAAAATGCCAATTGAAATAAATATAAATTAATTGTTGAATACAGAATTCTTAACTTTAGGGCTGTCTTCACATAATGCTAAAGGTCTGAATACAAAATTAGAACACATCTCAGAGCTAAATAAAATGAATTCCATAAACTGAAACTCCTCTCTTCCTTCAAAATTCTATGAATAAGGTCATTAATGTAATAATGACCTAATAAGTATGTATCTTTTTCAATGATAGTACACTCTTCAAAAGAAATTTTGGATCCAGTTTGATTTCTACTTCTTTTGTTTAAAGTTAAACAGCACTCTAACCCTAAAACCTGTAATTATTAAAGCATTAATCTATTGACTTTGAACTTTTTGCATTCTGAACCTTCAAACTGAAAAGAACCACTTGCCTTTCATCGAACACATATTGTGAATGTTAAAGAAAGACTTAAATTAGAGAAACTGCATTATTAGTTAAAGAATCAAACCAGTACACAGCAATGTTCTTCGTGCAGATTATCCCTTTACTTAAAGAGATGAAACAACCTCAATGAAACCATAAAAACCATGTAAATACCTAAAATTGTTGGAAATGATGTAAAAAATTAAAATAAACTCAAACAGGTAACTTTACTGAATTACATTTTATGTGATGTATTAAAGGCATATATACACAATATAATTTAGTAACAAGAATTTTGAATTCTATATGTATTGGAAAAATTAGTCTCTATGATACTTAAGTCATAGCATTACATTTTAGTATGCCAAACATAAAAAATTTCTGGTAATCCACATTGAATCCTCTGATTTCAAATTGTGCTTGTTCTTCTTTATAAACAAAACAGGTGGGGTATATTTTCTCTCCTAATATTGCTTTTCCATTCTTCAAGTACTTACAGTTCTGTATTTCTTTCAATTTTTTTTTAATTTTGTTCACTTTTTTGGAACAAGGCCGAATCTCTTTGATCAATCAGGTTTTTTTTCCCACAAGTCTACATTTATTATGCAACTATTCAACTAAATGATTTTTTTTTTTTTTTATTGTTTTGTCCATATAAACTCAAGTTTTCTAATGCAGCAAAAACATATATGATATGTTTTCTGGCACATATCTAAACTCAAATGTTATATGCAGAAGCTTTATTAACACATTAAAATTTCAGACAATGTTGAAAGAAGGTCACCATGAGTGTTAGATAGCCAGATGGGCATCGTAGCTGCCTTCTGGAATAAAGATATTATCAGACTCAAGTGTATCTCTTACAAGCATACCACCCAGGGTTGATTAGTTGATTTTATCATGTCACTTCAAACAACTAAAGACGACAAGTGACATACCTCATCAGCCCCCCTCAGTCAAAGTGTGCAACGGTTGGCTTTGAGCCACAACATAATTGCTACATGCTAGCCACGGCATGTGGCACCTGGTGGCACCAAACCGAACCCACAACTTCGACAAAAGCCACGTTATTGGAGTCGAGTCTGGGATACTTTCAGCCACTCATGCGCCTTTGTCATTTCAGTATTTCAATTTCCACAAATAAACATTTTGAGAGGCATTAATTTGTTTAAATTGTAAATAATCCATATTTCAAATGTTTTGGGGAAAAAGAAAGTTTTAATGAAGACATCTTCATTCTTTTAAAATAACATAGTGGATTGCCTCTAGATGTATATGTTCAAATGAAAATATAAGGAGATACTGAGTGGAAATATAAATTCAGTCACCAAGAGATATTAGATTTTTTTAAAAGTAGTCCTTATAAATTAAAATCACTACGTAAGTTTTTACTACCAGTTGTACGCGATAAAATTTCAAGTGCAGCGGCTGTTTATATTCTTCTTCCAAATAATCTAGTCCTATGACTTCTTCCACTTGCAGATGTGCATACCAATAAAACACAGTTTTCTTCACATATATCATTCCAATTAAATATGAAATAATATCATAGGAGCCATCTTAAAGATTATTTTTGAGTTACTACAATTATGCGCTTTTAAAAGTTAACCATTTTACAGTATTTAAAGGTAAAATAAATCACTGACGTTAATTACCTCATTCAGACCTACTACCGTGAATCACAAAACGTTCATCCTTGTTACCTAAGTGTTAATTAAAATCAACCTGACCTGCTCGTCTCATAACATCAGAAGAAAATTCTAAAGTAAATAATTCAGTAATGTTGGTGGCGAATAATAAACCTGTAAATTGGGATAATCATCAAGACAGCGGTACTCACTCACTACTTTCGTTTTCTCATTTCATTCAAATTTGGAATGCACTGGTATAGTTACGATGAAATCTGTCTATCAACAAATATTCATAATGTTTTCCTTCTCAATTGACCGTTTCATTATTATTATGAAGAATAATAAGAAATAACTCTTCGGACAGAGTATGGTATTTCATAAAAATCGCGATAATTACCTGGCGTCTTTCCCTGGAACGATTTATTGCCACAGATGCATCTCTAAAGCTCTGAGTATGGGGACTACCTACCAAAACAAAAAGAGTAAATATTCTTTAAGGGTCATTTTGGTCAGTTATAGACTTAATTACATTATAAAGTGCAAGAAAATCTTAAAAGGGATTCTTGCAATGTACTTATTTACAATTAATGATTTACATGATTTGTAACTTAATTTTACAATTAATGATTTACATGATTTGTAACTTAATTTTACAATTTCAATGGTCATTAAAAATATATATAACCACAGTTTATAAATTTGAATTCATTATCAGTTTACTTTTAGCTATATAAACAAATTGGTATACTTTTTGTGGATTTACAACTGTACGATTTAAATTGAAATCTTCCTCGATAATTACATTTAAATTTATATAAATTATGAAAATGTTTTTCAAGACTTTATAATATTTTACTTCATGTTTTTATTTTTCTCAACAATGGAAATATTACAAAACTGTCTATTACTGAATTTTTTAAAATATAGAATAATATCTTTATAAGAATTTAATTCCAGACAGTATTCCTGATTTCTGTTGAAATGAATAATATTCATTTAATATAGAACAAAAACAAATTAAATGTAAATTTAAGTTTCGGAATGTATTGAAACAAAAGCACATAGTATAATATATGTAAATTTAGAGCACATGCAACACAACAATATAATGACACCAAGAACATTCATTATTGAAATTACAGAAATTTAAAATATCATACCAATTTAGATGCATGCACTATATATAATGATGACACTGAATATGATATGAATAACTGATATTGAAAAGAATTCGTGGCAATTGGTGAAAATCATTAATTCACTTTTTCACTGTTATTTTGTTCAAAACATATTATATTTAGAACAATAATATGTAGTTGAAGATGAAAAAATTCCTAGAAAAAAAAACTGTGTAGAAAGCATTCCTAGACAGTTTTAAAACGTTCTTTCTTTGAATCACTTTTTTGAACTGAACAGTGTCCCAATAGAACAGTTTATACATATTTTCATTTAAGTAAACAGAATATTGTCACTACTCAAGATGTTGTTTGCTTCTTAAGGGAAATAATCATGGCAGTTCCATTTATCATTGCCTACGGATGAGATAAATATTTGACTGCTATGACCAAACTCTTCGTGAATGTGTTAAAGTAATTATGCTTACCTCCTATACGGATCTATTTCCTTAAATTTTCTTTAGGGAAATAATTAGCATTTCAAAATTGTAAACATTTTAGATACATGGGTAAAACTCTATTGACCATTTTTGCCAAGCAATGATTGGATTGGAAATTATTTGTGTAATTTTGGCTGAAATTGCACCAACTCTCACGGTAGATGGGATTTTACACATGCATCTAATTTTATTTTTCATGAGAAGTACTAAGTTATTAAAATAACAAAACTCAAATATTAGTAATTTAAATATTCACCAACAATAATAAACACAAGTTTTATTAAAAATATTTCATTTTTACTAAAAATGTCATACAAATAACAAACAATACTTCTACAAAAGCAACTGCTTTATGCCAACAATTTAAAAATAAATAGGAATAGTTTGTGTAATACAAAACACTATTGACCTTTTTCTGTTTTAGTAACTTTATTGTTCTCACTGTCCAAACTTCTTGGCCTTGGGGTATCACTGCTGCTCTTCATCATGACACATGGTTTATGAGGAAGACCTACAAATAGAAAAAGAAATTAAAATTAAGCAAAGCGATAATAACTCATAAGTTCCAATTCTTGTCATTTACATAATTTTTAAAATAATAAATTAAAAAATAATTTGGTATAGACTAGGAATGCATACAATTTAAAATTTCACGATAGATGTATAGGTGATAAATAAAATGAAACATTTACTGAAGGATGACTACAGAAGTTCTTATGCAAATTTTTAGTGCAAATCAGGTACTAATGTTTGTTACATACACAACTATATTGGTTTTATTAAGTGCTAGATCGGTTAATTTTTAAATTAGTGCCGGAAAACTTCTGACAATTCCTTCAGGACATGTGCCACTTTCACTTCCACAGCTTCAATGGACTCAAATCTTATTCCATTTAATGCAGATTTCATCTTAGGAAACAGATAGGATTGATTTGGTTGGATTTATTAATGCTGCACAAGAAGCAATATGAGGGCTATTGGCGATGGACCTCATTATTATGAACCTTAGTCAAGTGACGAATAAGACACCTGAGCTGCTACTTCCTTCTCCTAAGTCCCACACCAACAAGAGGACTTAGAGCCTCAACAGATTTAACATGCATCAGCCAAGGCTACTTTAATAGCATCAAGGCTCAAATCCCCAACTTGATGAAATTGCTGACCACAAGTCCCCAACCATGACTACTAGACTACCACAGCCACATACAAGTAAATAATTAAAAGTAGGAAAGACACTAGTTGTGTAGTATTTAAAAGTACCAAGCCACTGTGATTTGCAGAAGGAATAGTTTTTGATACTTGTCCAGTAAGGGCCTCATTATCCAAAACAGACGAAATTGTGGGTGTGGCAAGAGGAACTTTGTCTAACTCTATGACCAGGTATCAAAAAGAGAAAAATGTGTTAGTTTTAAACATGAAAACTGTCAGATGGAGTTAGCTAGCAATAGCACAAATTATTTGCCAAAAATGTAAATCCACAACACAGAATATTACAGCAGATTTAAACAATGGTTGAGGAGATCTGATTTCAAGCAGAACAGTTAATTAGCAGATTAGCAGCAAATTTCTTATTACTGATATAAATACAAATAAAGCACAGAGTTGCACAGAGAGCATCAAAACTGGAAACTTGATTATTGGAAAGATGTATGTTGATCTGATAAACTGTTTTTTTACTTTTTCCCATCACAGGAAGAGTTTATGTTTGATAATGTCCCAATAAAAGCAATCCATCAGACTGCTTGGTTCTAACTACAGATCATGGAGAGAGATTCAGATCATTAGTGTTATTTTTTAGAATTCTTCATTACCATTAATTATTCTGAAGGATTGGGTAAAATCCCAAACCTGTTTGAATGTACTACAGGATTATGTTCCGTAACAGGAACACAATCTTCCTTGGTGACTGTCCGTTATTTCAAACAAATATTACCATTCATGCCAAAAAAAATGTATCGTAAGTTAGCTTAATAAAAATGCAAATGAAGTGAATCAGTTACATGACACCCTTAGTAACCATGCCTTAATATTATTAAATCTTTATAGGAACATCTGAAGAGACAAGTGAGAGGGTGACTTCCTCCACCTTCATCACTACAACAATTGGGGAATATTTAAATGGAAAAAATAGTATAAAATATTATCATTATATATATATATATATAATGATAATATTCTCTCTCTCTCTCTCTCTCTCTATATATATATATATATAGAGAGAGAGAGAGAGAGAGATATGGGTTAATATATTAAAAAAAACAATTTAAATTCCAAAAGTTCTATAATTTTGTCAACCACCTGTATAGTTAACTGTTAAGAAAAATTATATGTTTTTTATTGCCATTAATTTAATTTGTAGTGTTAATTGAATGCATGTCTTATATATAAATTTGATATACATACTAAAACTTTTATTTTATTTAATTTTTTTTTATTTATTTAAAGTTTTAAATGACACTTGCTTAATTTGAATAATTGTTGTGAAAAATTCCACATAAATGTTTGTGAACTCACTGATTTACATAAATATTACAATTAATAATTTTCACAGCAGCCTTTTTTAACTGTCCACTTTTTTAAAATAAACTTCAGAAATAATAACTATATAAAGAAAAGTTCTACAATTTTTTTTTAAATTTTCAATAATAAATTTTAATAACACATCATAAAGACAATATTTAATGTTATTTAAAGATAATAGAACAAAATAGACACATAGATAAATTATTTATCTCTGTATATTTGTACTTTTCATAATTTAAGAATCTTGAAATTATTTTAGATATTAGCAGACACATTTGGAGAAATGTCTTCTGAATTGGAACTATGGTTTTCAACAAATAGCTGAAAGGTAAGTGGATCCATTTTATAAAATATGATTAATTTTCCATATAGTTGCAGAATAGCTGACAATAAATAAGGTTGAAGGCAAAAGAAAGATCAAGAAAAATTTTAGTCTGCAAATGAAAAAAAAATATTGCAATAGTGCTTGTCTGATAAATATTTTCCTTAACAATTCTATTTACAGAACACAAAAAAATTTATCTAATAATTAATCTTTCTCTGATGTTGATATTTCTCTGACACAATGCCTTTCACCAAAAGTACAAGACTTTAGCTTAGCATTTTAATTTTGGGCGAAAAATTCTCTTAACAAATCATTTAATTTTTCCGTATTTGTCATAAATGATAAAAATAATAATTTTTTAATCAAATCATTCGTGCTAAATAACCATACAAATTTTTTAATCTTACAATAATACAAACATTTATTATTTCATCTAATCATTTAAAATAATACTTCTGTGCGAAATATTCACCCAATCTGGTGGAGATTGTTTGACCTTGGGTGATGAGAGGCAGGTTCAAACTTCTTATCTTCAGATCACAGCAAAACTTGTCTGGAGTGCTCCTGCTGCTACCCTTTTGACAACTGAGCCAGAAAGGAATTCCTTACAGGGCCAGTTATTAAACCCTTTTACTCTTGTCATTGTTAATTGCAACTTGCAACAAAAGGGCAGCCACAATACAATTAAAATGTGTAACTACTCCTCTATAAATTCACATAAAAACTTCAAAATTATAACTATTTTATTTCGATACAATGAATAATGACTATGAAGCCATTTGTATTCAACATGTAGAAACTTCTATAATTCCATATAATAGTCTTTGATGAAATCAAAACTAAAACTTATTGTGTAAGAAAACAATTATATTAATATGATTGATTGATTGTTTATTTATATTGTACTAAGAAGCAACACAAAAGCTATTGGCAATGAACCTTAAATGTTTAACCTTGATTCAGCGACGAGGAAGACACTTGAACTGGCACCTCCCTCTCCAAATTTCCACAACACGGCACGGAAGATTTGGAACCTAGACTAGATTTCAAGTGCATCAGACCCAGTACATGGCAGGACCTTAGTGGCATTAGAAATCACGCTCGATGAAAACAATGTCAACCATGAGTCCTGATCATGACCACTAAGTTAACGCAAACACTTCATTGAAACAATGTCAACCATGAGTCCTGATCATGACCACTAAGTTAACGCAAACACTTCATTTAACTGGCATAAATTAATTTAACTGTGTGATTATGATATTCATTTTCCTCCCCCATGCATAGAAGATTCCAATCCTTAAGAATGAACAAACAATGATATAAAAATTGCTCATGTTATATGACATAACTGAACTAGACTGTCAAAAAATTGGTGCAGGATATGCAAGAGATTGGCCACCCCTGATTTAAGGGGTCTCAGGAGAGTTAAACCTCAAATTTTCCCATTTCCTAGAAAAAAGATATATGGTGTTCTTTGTTTGAAGATGAGAAGGATACCACAAATAATTTTGAAAGATATTCTTTAAGCAAGGTCAGCATTTAAACGGACAGAATGCAACAACAATTTTTGATTTCTGCTTACCTTGCATTTAACGTTGCTTGGTAAGCCACATTAAAATATTTTCATACTGGAATAAATCCACATGGAACTTTTCACTCGATACATTCCATCTGATGACTTTTTTTTTTATTCTTTTGCATGTTGTATGAACATGTTTTGTGAAATCAGCTATCACTTTAATAACCCTTTTTTTATTCGAAAAATGGATAATTCTATATTGAAAAAATTATATGAGCATTCCATGGAAATCAGTTTGAAGAAAGAAAATTTCTTGGAAACCAGTTTGTAAAAAAAAATGAAATTCGTCATATAACAAATACAAGCATTTTACAAACAAATGATACAACTGAGTCAAATTCCAGCAGGAAGTTATTTTTAGTAAAAGGATACTGAACAATTTATTATATTTTTCCACTTAATCCTGTTATGTCAGTGTCATGATCTTCTCAGCAAATAAAAAAAAATACTGAAAAATAAAGGAATGACTTATGTTCTCATTTTCAAACAAATTATAAAAACTGTAGTAAGTTCTTTAACAAGCCATGAAATTAATGACAGTATAAAGAATGCCCCGGATATTAACGTAAGATCTGTTTAGACTATGAGATATAATGACAAGCATAAATCACAATTATATCAACAAATGGTGATGACCATCTTATAAGGGGAAAAAAAGGTAAAATGAATGTACCAAACTGCAAAAGCAGAAGGGCTCATAACTTTGGAAGCTTAAATTAGAATGAGGAAAAAAATAATTACCAGAGGCTTTAAATTATTGTCAGGCTGACAGAGAATAATTGATAAGGTTATCATTACTATAAAAACGTGATAAGAGGCAAATAAGTTAGTATGAAGGGAATTAAAGTCACTAGTCAGTCAGTCATGCAGTACTGAAGATATCATGCATTAGTTTCATTCTACAAATGTAAGATACAGTTATATTGCTGCAAACAACAACACTGCAAAACTATTAGTACAATCACAAATATATCAATGTTCAAGCAATCTGAATAATGTGATTATTTATTGTCACATTGAAAAGCAACATGGAGGCTATTGGCGACACACCTCAAAATTTTTAACTTCGGTCAAGTGACGAAGATGACACCTGAGCAGGTACCTACCTCTTCAAACATCCAGACCACAAAATTGGGAGAACTTGAAACCTGCAGGCAGTATTTGTAAGTAGAACCTCAAAAAAAGCCTACATTTGTTAAACTGGAAATTTTACCCAAATATGATTGGTTCTGGTTGGTCTCCAGGTTGCAGAGATACGTCGGTGAAAATGCAGTTTAGCGTAACCACTTGGCGAGATTTGAAAAATCGCCAAATTTGGCGATTTTTGTGGCGGAGCCTGAAGGCTTATTCGAAAGGGTTGCCACGGCTAAAGCCACCTCAGTGGAGAGAAAGCATGGTAGCCACAATGGGCAAAATATCGCCAAACAATTCCTGTCGCCAAGTGATTACGCTAAACTGCATTCCAACCGATACCTCAAATCCGGACACCAGCATTTTCAATGGTGGAAGTCAAATACTCATTTATATGTTAGAAAAAAAAATTAGCTCTAAAATTAACAAGAATGTTTTGCTGGGTGTGATAAACTTGAAAATATAAGAAAAGGGGAGATTTGCATCATCTTCTCAAGTTTGCTGGCCAAAACAAATAATAATTTTTTAAAAAAAACCCAAAGAAAACTGTTAGAGCCGTATCAAACAAGTTTCAAAGTTTAACTTTATAAATGTTGCCCCCCCCCCCCCAATTTTCAATGCATTTGTCTCAGGTGAGGTACCCCCACTCCCATTTGCATGCAGGATAATTGAAAAAAGTATTAGATTTTGACAATTAGAAATTAGTAATAGCAAAAAATACATGTTATTATTTAAACTAAACCTGAATTTAGTCTCATAGCTTTACTTTTTATTTTCTTGATTTTTTTTTTTAAATATTTGTTTGTAAAAACTTTAAAATATTTTACTTCACAAAAAAAAAAATACTTTTATCCTATTCAATTTTGAAGATTTACATCCGATAGAGTATATCTGATTTTATAAATCACTTTACTTCCCAGTAATAAGAGATTATTTGAGAGTTACAAGTTACAAAAATTAAACACACACACATCCAAATATTTACATATCTTAATTTTGCATAAAAATGTAATCATTCTAGGCATTTACTTAATTTTAGAATTTTAAATACAGTTAATAGATTAGTTTAATTTGAAAAATTAAAAAAAAAAATTTAATTTAATAAGAAAAACTTTGAACATTAAAAAAAAAATTCCTTTTCCATTTTAAATACTTAAATATACAGCCTACAGAGCTTTCAATTCATAAAATATTATTACACCTTACAATGCTAAAAAATACCATGTTTTGCATCAACTCACTAGTCGTGATTTTGGCAGTAGTCCTCTGAATGGGAATAGGCTCTGATGGTTTGTTACGTCCTAGAATAAACTTCTTCTCCTCCTTCAGATCATTCTCTTCAAGTATTGTAGGAGAATCCTTAAAAAATATTTTTGTAAGCATAAATTCTAATGTATAGATAGAGTAACTATGAATATAAATGGGTCTTATGACAAAACATCATTAAATTTTATCACAAAGAAATTCAAGTTCCCAAGTTGTATCATTGAAATATAATAAAATGTTTCACTTTAGAATCAAACAAGTAATAATATTACATACAAAGTCATATAATCTAAAAGGTAAACCAGACTAAAGCCTAGACATTTGTCATACACTACAGGCCAATCAGCTTAAATTGTCTTATGGTATTTGATAGAAATACTAGAGGAGGATCATGAAAAGTTGAGAGTCATGTAAATATGGTGTTGATTACATGTACTCGATTCCAATACACAAACTGATGGTTTATGAATTTCTGAATATTTTACAATAATGTGAATTGCTTAACATAACATCATTCACCCAAAGGAATATGTTATATAACTTATCATTAAGACAGACAATAATCTTAAAAAAATATATGAAGTTGAATTATCTTTGATGGGAAAAAAGGACGGTAAATATAGTTTCAGACTATTTAGCAAAAATGATCCAATACTTCTGTTAAAAACAAGGTTGCCTTGGTATTAAAACAGTAGCCAAAATTGGAAGCAAAAATTAAGTAGTTTGTGATTAATGTTTTAATTATTTTAGATTGTGAGTTAGATTACAAGCTAAGATCAAATATGAATACCCTATTTATCCTACAGAAATTATCACAAAAAAAAATTCAGTTTTTCAATCTTAAAGAGACAAAGGGACCATATTTCAGATTGATAAGATTTATCCAATCTGAGATATTGGTTTAAAAGGGCAATCAAAAGTGAACTGAAAATAAACTCTTCATACCTTACTGTGAATATTTTGATTAAGAGAATTTTATTTTACCTGTTTGATTAATACAATGGCATCCTTTACAGGAATAAACAAAGCAATTTTCTGTACTCCAACATCATAAGAGCAAATAAACATGTAAATACAAACAAAACACCACTAAAAAGCATGCAAACTTACAGGATCACTAGGACAATTGATTTCCTCTTCTAGGGTCAAATCATCATCCTCCTCATCGATTCGAGCATGCTTCTCACAGTCGATGACGCTGCAGTGGCGGTCTGCGGTCAATGTCAAAGCAGGGCAATTCAGACGCTCTTTCTGAAAGAGTTTGGATTTGAATGTCAACAACATAGAAATTATTTTTATTAAACAACATAATCACAACAAACAAATATAAATTGACAAAATAGAAATTATCAAATAGTATCAACAAAATAGAAATTATTTTTATCATTGTAAAAAATGTTATCCATGTAACAGCTTAATTTATTAAAACATGGCACTTTTTACTGTAGGTTATTATAAAATACATCATATTTAAAGATTTGATTGGATTTAATATCTACCAGAGCAGTACAAAGGTATTGCCCACTGAAGTCAGTCAAATGATGAGGACACTGAGCTACTTATATATCATAACTTCACATCATGTCAGGAAGGAATTTATGGTTAAGTTGAACTAGGCCTTCATTATTTTGCATTACAGTCTCAACAGTAAATGACTCAACTTGAACTTTGCTGATCATGAAGTTTATGACTTTAATAACTATTTTAATAGTGCCAGCATTGAATTTAATAGTTGGCAAAGTGGATGTAGCAGTATGTTTAATACATGTACTGCTAAATAATGTCACACCAACAATGCATATTTATCTTCAGCAGTCACGTCTTTAGTTGAATGTGCAGTAGATCAGTTGTGCATTGGATGTGTTGCTTTGTGGATGGTATTGGTTGGAAAGTACAGTATGTATTGTCATTTTTTTTCTGATAATGTAAAATTTTTGTTCTCAAACCGAGGAAATATGAAAACACAATACAGTAAAGATGAAAAAAATTAATTATTTCTGAATATTCACACCTAATTATGTTGTTTGCAGATGTAAAATAATTAAGCCCCATGTTAGTATTTTTATGATTTTTTTTCTGTCCACCTTCATGTTGTAAGCTATTTCATACAATTTGGTATATCTACCCATTTCATTATCTAGCTAAGTGTTCAATCCTCCTCCTCATCATCATCATATTTGACTCAACCCAGGTAGGGCCCAGACCTCCTTTTGAAGATTCCTCCAAAACCTAGATATCAGTTAAAACAGTACCTACTTCAACCTTCATAACACTGCACATTTTTTAAAAAATCTACCATTGATTTGGCACACTCTTGAAAGTACAGTGACAGAAATTATTTGATTCATTGTGATTTAAATTATCATCTTAATTAGTTTTCTGCAGCACCAAAACTTAAATGACTTTACTATAGTTATAATAATACAGAAGCTTTGTTTTAAAATTTTCAGTTTTCAATACAGGTGGAAACAGAGAGAAATTTTGAACATTTGTTAAAATTAACTTTGGATGTACCCTTAATTTTCATGTACCATTGATAATTATTTATTGGGTGGTTCCTTAAAAATTAAATCACTTAACAGACCACATACATTCACATAAATTTGTAGCTCTTATTAAATAGAAATATTTTCATCAGTCACTGCTTAAAAATAAATAATTATCAATGAAGCAAACATATATACTTAATTCCTCTCAGGCAAAAATTTATAAATAGTTGTAATCATAGTTTTGATATCCCATTTTTGATTAAATAGTCACAAATTAAAATGAAGTGCCCTTAAGTACAGTAAAATCCTTAAATTCAAACATCCCAGAACTCAAACCAAATGGAAATCTGAGGGAAATATTTGAGCAAATTTTGAAATGGAATTTAAACACCAATAGAGCTTGACTTCAAACTGAAATAAAATAAAGTTGTTGGTTACATGCCCATAGATGTTAGGCAGTAGGTGATTTAAGGACAATGTGAGTGGAGATTCCAGGCAACAAGATCAGAAATAGAAAAATAAATGGTTTGAATAGATTTAGGAAATGAAATGGAGGGATGTACATTTTTTGCTGATCCCGCTGTAGGGTGGCTGAATGCCCAACCATTTATATTTCCATTTGTCATTCAGTTCATGGTCAAAAGTAGTAATTGAAATGCGATTTCAGGTGCTAATTTCATATCAGTATTGTGTTTAAACAATATTGTAGTTACATGATGTTATGACAGTAAGTAACTTATCTTCCATCTTCCTCTTCTCCTCTTTCAGCTTATTATTACAACATAAATCCTACTATGGTAAACATTAATTTTCAAATAAGTTTTAATATTTATCCTTAATATTTCGCTTTAAAAATTTAGTGTACCCCCAAATACAATTAGCCTGAAAATTCAAGTATATGTAAGTGCAGGAATTGATTCAGCCATATTCTGCATTTTACAGAAGAATAACTGCATTCAAAATCAAATAATTTAGATCTTGAATGGGATCTGGTATAAGTTAAGGTACCAAAATATCATATTATTTCATCAGTACCCTTTGAAGAGGAGAAGATATTAAATTTATACAAAATTTCAATTCATATTCTGACTTAGGTAAAAATCCTATAGCATGCAAAGTAAGAATGTAACAATAAAGCCTACCGGCCCACTTCGAGTCTGGGGTCTGAAACCTGGACCTGGTGGAAGATTTTTCTGAACGCAGCATACAACACCAGGACTGAAGTGAAGCTCTACATGGAAGCGCTCTTCTGAAGAAATATCCTAAGAAAAAAATTTTTTAATTTATTTAAACAAAAGGTTTAATTTCAAACATATACATTTTTTTTAAATTAGTTTGTATCCAATGTATTAACAATTTGGGAAAAAACTTTTCAATTCTAAATTGCAAACTATTTGCTTAAAAACTTTTCTTAAATACATATATAGCTTTCTTAATGAAATGAAAGCTATAAAAATTATAGATTTTATTTTCAATAGTTCTTAATATCAAAAATATAAGCTAACACCAAACCAAAAAGAATAATATGGACTTTTTAAGAAAGCAAATCATATGATGAGAATGAAAAAGCTAAAAGTATTAAATATTTTACAAATTTTTATCTAGTTTAGTGAGTAATTTTAGATTTAGAATAAAATTATAAAAAAAAAAAATGGAACCTTAAGGTGACAAAGATTGACTGGGGGAAAAAACTAAACAAAATTTTATAAATTTATTTTTATAATTTAATTAGTCACTGATATGACAATATAATAATACTCAAGAATATAATTATTATCCTTAGTACAACATATTTGCCATTGATTCAAATAAATGATTTACCCAATTATGCAATTAGTAATACAATGCTTATGACTGAAATACAAATTAAACAAGTCAAAGAAAAACAAAGCTTAAAATTAACATGAATTTTAATTTTAAGCTCTACAGCATAACAGAAAACATTTGCTTTTCACAGCATGATAAAGAAAAAAAATCCTCTAAATTTATTTATACTCGGTGGTATTTGGCAGATGAATTCATATTTTAGACACTTAGAAACATAAGTCACAAATACATATTTTTATTCCTTAAGAAGAAGAACTTATATTTTCCAGCTATGTGAACAGGAAAACAATATTTATGATACTTTTAAACTCTTTTGTATCACAAAAACAATTGGGAAAGAAAATAGATTGTTTGTTCAAATGTGAGTTAATTATTACTAACCAATAACAGAAATGTATCAAATATAAAATTCATCAAACCATTTGTAGTCAGGCATGCAGTCATATCATCTAACAGTGCAAAAAATCAAATAACTAAGGGTGAGAAAAATTTATAGAGTCATATATACACATATAAGTATCATACTAATAATGATGATTACTGTGATTTAAAATAAACAAAAGTTAAAGAACCTACTCCATCCTCTTATGTCTCAACCTTATAAAATTATTTATCTGAGTTCACATACTGGGTGTTTGTTAATACAATTCGCATTAAGAACTGAAGAGAACAACAGATTGTGCATCAAAGTGACATATTTATCAGAGGTAGATAAAATGTTTAAGCAACAGTGAAACAAATGCGATAGGTATCAAACATCAGCAAAAAGGATAACCATAAATTCCTAACAGATGAAATTCAATCCTTTTCTTCTAAATGCAATAATCCATGAATAATCTCAAATATTAATCTCTTTCAAAAAATGCTTTCAAGTTTTAGAAAATAGAAGAGACTTTTTGTATTAATAAGCATAGATATGTGTATAATAATACAAAAGACAAATACCAATACAGATAAAGACAAATACTAATACAGACTTTATACAGATTTACTAAATGAGCACAAGCGACATATTTTACAAATACGAAAACTAACTTTTGTGGGATCTTCATACAACATGATGACTACTTGAGTCATGTAGTTGAGTTCCGAGACCGCACTGACGTATTCCATGGCTCTGCGCCATTGCTCATCTTGTGTGTCCTCTGGCAGACAGTTGCAGAGAAGATAGGGCTCTGGCCACTGAAATAAAAAAAATACATATTGGAAAACCACTTTCAGTTTTTTCATAATTTAAATAGCAAGCATATGGCCTCCTTCATAAAAAGAAACAAATCTCCTATGAATATATAGGAGATGAAAGCTTTGTTCACACATATTAGAACTGGTTAAAAGCAAACTAAAATGAAGTAAGTATTTTGACTAGATGTTGATATAAAATCAAAATTATTAGTACTATATTAAATATAAAGAATTATCTATCATGAACAAATTTCAATGATAATGATGATCTCTGTTCTTAAAAAATATTGCATTAAGCAGAGAAACAAAACTGCTGCAAAACAATATTTCAAACTAAACCATCACCAATTTATCCATAGATCAGCAAAAAAATAGGCTTCTTCTAATTTTACAAATTAAAAATTTTTAATACCAATACATACTTTTTTAAATCAAAATTTAAGAAAGGTGATAAGAGGAAGAATTTTAATATATCTTTTATTTAAGAATCAGTTTATTGTAATTATATTTTGAAACTATTTTGTAAGTATATTTTATTATTGGATATACTATGTTCTTATAAAATAAAAATTTCTTTATTTGTAAAAGAACATAATCCATATGTTCCATAATCTTTTAAAATGGATTTTAGATTAAAAGTTTGTTGACAAAATGAATTTAAATTTTGTGAAATAACTAAATTAAAATAATAATTTAACAATACAAAAATATTATCGACTCATATATTCTAACCAAAATATTTTTCATTATTCAGAAATATAAATTCACATTTTAAATGTAATTAATCAAAATAAATATAAAAGATCATGAATATATGATTTGTACCTTATGGCCTTACAAAGCAAAGGATAAAATAATATTGATAACTCAAAATTTTTCACAAAAATTAAATGTTAAAAAAACCAAAAGCACTTCCAAACAACAGTCGTTGTATTTACTTTCAATAATATTTAGTGTTTAGAGCAAGTGTATGACATTTTTTTTTCTTTCATTCAGACATATTTTTTTGTCATGTTTTTATGTCTGTAAATAACAATGAAGATAGAAATGATCACAAGTGACATATTATTGGGAATTTTTTTTAAATAACTCTTTTAAAATTTCTCAGCCACTAGATTTTTATTAACTGATTGGATTGTAAAGGATATGAAGCAACAAAAGCTATTATCTTTTCTAAAAATATCCTTTTAAATTTAATAAGTATCAAATTATTTCATCTTTAGTACAAATATGCTAATCATTTGTTTATTAATCATTCTTTTGACAAAACTTTTTTTAAAAAAAAAATAATGCTAATAAATAAACAAAAAGCACTGTTCCTTATTCATTATTCTTTTTCAAAGGGAAACACATACATACATTTTCATTAATGAAATAACATTTACAATTCACATGATCCCTGCTTCAATAATATATATGTTATACCCACTTTATTTCGATTTAACACATTAATTGTAAAGATTGTATTAGGTTAGTATGAATATAGTGACTTTTAATCTTACTGATTAATAGGGGTTTACAATTTCATTTTGAGGTCTTCAAGAGAAATATATATAAAAATGAATCATTCTAACATAAAATCAAACCGGTTTTAATAGTTCAGAATAAAAGTTGCTAAGTTAATTATAAACTGAATATAGTTTGAAAAAGTTTTGAAAATCTATCAAATCTCAATAAACACTGTCATTATCTAAAATGAAATTTACACTAAATAAAATACCAAGCATTAGCTGTAACAACATTTTGTCCAATTATAGGAATTATGTGGTAGTATCACCTAGCATCAAGAATATACATTACACAATTATAATAAATATTAAGTACAAATCAGACTTAAAATATTTTTGTCAATAAAATTATATTTTATAAATATTATATGAGCATACAAGATATTCATAACTCTACCAATTCATAAGTTAAGAAATCTTGTACAAGAATCCGAAAACAGTTAAATTCACAAAATCCATAGAAAAGTCTGCAGTAATAAAATTTGAAAATGAATTATCTAAGAGGTTTCAGAGTCGTTTCTTATTTTTATCAAACTTAAAATCAATCCTATTTCTAAAATTCACAGAATTTTATATCAAGCCACAATGCATTAAAACAAATTATAGCAGAATATTCAATATTTTATGAACTTTTTTTTATTTTTATACTATAATTAAGTCATTGATAGACATGCTGAATGCTCATTAAGACATTTTAAGAGATAGAAATGCCTGAATGTGTTATAAAAAAATAATTTCTAATCCATGAAGAATTTACACACAGAGCATCATAACTGATTCCATCATCAAAAATGTAAGCAAACACATTAAAAAGTGACACAAAGAATATCTAAATTAAATTTCTAACATGAATGACAGCAAAAGTTCTAAAAAAAAGATGTATAAATTACTATGGAAAATCAAAATTAAAAATATTTTAATGTGAAATTTAGAGAAATATTTAATAAATTTAAATGTAATGAATTATCTAAAGAAAAAACTTGAGGTGTTTGGATTTTAAATAAGATAAATGCAAATCAAACTACAATCGGATACTCAGCAATTTAGAGCAATTCTTTGATAGGAACAATTAAAAAATAACAGAGACAAATATTCTCACTAAGCAACGAAAATTTTCCTATATTACAACAAGACAATTTTACAGTATGATATTTTGTAGTTAACAAATTTTTAACTATTATTTAGCCCATAAAATAAAAATCCTTATTTCAAAACATATTTAAAGATATGATAATTAAACTATTTATAAATGTTTCAATTTCAATATGCTTCTAAAACAGGAGGGGAGAATGCATGTAAAAGTAATTCCATTTATAAATACTAAAAAAATTCAGAACTTAATATTTGTTCAGAACATATGAAAATGTTTATTATTACAAGATACACACACTATAAATGAAGCAACCGAACAGGCATTTAATCTTAAAAAAAAATTGCAAAAAAGAACAATTAAAGTCCCCCCCTCCAATTTGAAAATTAATAACAATGGAAAGAATTTTAAAAATTGTCTGACAAAAATTCTTTTTATAAAAGCTGAAATTTTTAAATGTTCAATATTCATAAGTGAAAATAGATAAGAAATTGCAACTATTATAAAAAGTTAAAATCAGATTTTTAAACTGCTGAAAAATTTGCACCATGCTCGATTACAAGAAAATATCATTATAAACATGCTCACATTTCATTCACTCTTAAATTGAACTAAGCTTTAATAGAATCCAGCTTTCCCTCCCTTACCCTACTTAAATTTTAACATCAATACACAATAAACACAAAATAATCCATGTTCTGACAATACATAGATCTTCTCAATTTTAAAAGAAATTATTAGTTTTGTTCACTTTAATTAATGTTGCACATAAGCAACAAAAAAGAGTTAAAATTATTTTTTAAAAATCTTTTAATTACCAAACCCACAAGAATTGTTCTTTGAATTAATAATGATGAATTTGCTATGCAGAGTTTTACTTCCAAATTTAAGATCACTCACTGTTCAATTTCAATAAACTGAGTTTTATATCTAGTAACAGTATCAAAATAAAGATAATTCTAATCAAAAATTAGAATGCTTGAGCTATGTGTCTATTATATTGCATCTCTCTCTCTCTCTCAATATTTTTCTTAGATTCATATCAAATGATAACAACATTTAAATGCTTTAGATTCTCATCCTACAAATATAGATTTTGATGGTCCCTGTAAGAATTAATAGCAGTTCAAGAAATAAAACCTTGAGCTACCCTCAAAAGTACCTATCCCCTCCCTACTTGTATACAAAAAAAAATTCATCAATGGAAAATTCTTAGAACACAGAGATCACAAACATTACAAAACTTATTGCTTCTGCAGCTTCCATAGCCTTTATATCACAATTTTTCCAACAGCAGAAATATTTTTCATTAGTTCAAAGCAGAATTATCAGCTAAATTTTCTTAAAAAAAAAAAAAAAGAATTTGAAAAATACAAAGCATCTTTATTTATATCATAAAAAGTATTAATATAACTTCCATGCACAAAAATATATATAAATTACGAGTAACAGAAATTATAAACTCAGCAAATATTAATGTTGCATCTAAATCTGTAGTAATGTACTTAATAAAAGTGAGTAACAATCTAGAAATTCCAAATGCTGTTGTCAAAATGTGAAATAAATCAAAACAGCATTAGGGATACAAACATATACCAGACATCCATTCAATGATAAAATGTATTGACACATACTGATTATATTTATTTATTACTTCCACAATACATTTGCAAAATATATTTCAAGTTGATCCTGATACAGCCATTATATATATACACATACATACGAGGGTTGTTCAATAAATCCTTAGAAATTCTAGGACTATCCTGACTCACTAGACAACTCTCCAAGTCTCAGTTATATGTATTCATGATCATGATGCCTTCGCACCTAAAAAATTCATTAGAACTCTTCTGGTCAATGAGACTATATTTGCCTTTGTTGAAAAAGATTCATCAGAAACAACCCAACATTTTGATTTTTGCTTGATTTCTGTTTTATAATAATGAATCCAGGTCTCACCAACAGTGACGACTCGATGAGAAATTATGTCGACTTGACATGGCAACAATCAAATTTTGATTTTGCAGCAAATGACTACCAATCAAAACTAACTTATGAATCAATGTCAAATTTGTTTTAGCTCAATTTAACATATGGTAACACACAATGGTAACAATAATTTACCTTAACGATGCCATTTGTCTTCAAATACAAGTACTTTTTGAACCACCCTCATATAATGTTCTAAAATTATTAATTCTGCTCAGTAATAAAAAAAATAATTGAGGGGGGGGGAAAGAAAAAACATACAAATAGCATAATCATAAGTGAAGATAGAAAAATCTATTTTTGCTTCTTTAAAAGAAATCATTATCATTACCAATTCTGTAACAAAAGAAAAAAAAATGCATTTACAGAAAACATTGCATATCCAAACAAAAATACTATTTTCATAACAAGCAAAATGACCATTAAATTATTTCACAAATAATCTTCATAATTTTTCCATTACATTTGAAGTGGTTTTAAAAACGCAAAATTATAACAGTAACACAAAAAGTTATTACAAACATAGAATATTTGTAACATTTAATGAAAGCAAAACCAGCACACAAGTGAATATCAAATATATAATCTATCATGTGATAGGATACATTTAGTCAGATGATTCAAATTTTCTCAAAAACAAAGTATTCATAGTGATTCAGGAGTCAACAACAAAGTATTTATCAAAGACAAGAACAAGAAATTTCCGAAAAACTTTTCAAGGTCATTCAAGAATGCTCATATTACAATAAAATAGGAATGAATTTTCCAGAGCATATATTCAACCTGGGATAAAAGCCATCATTTACCACTCAACTACGTAAAGTATTTCCCTACATAGCCATTAAAATATACAAGATTGTAAAATTCATAGTGGAACTGGGTCTGATTACTGATAAAACTACTGAAATTGATCATGTGTTAGTAGTAATACAAAATCAATAAAACAGGGGAAAAAAAAATTCATGCATTATAGTATTTTATTGAAGCCACAAAATAACTCAATTTAATACCATCTCTGTGAGCATGCATCATCATACAAAGGTGAACTTACATCAAGTAATCCTCCATATCGCAGAACTGTGAGCAAAGAATGGATGTGACTTTCACTGGTGAAGTACAAACGTGTGCGCACATGTCTCTCGGGCGAAGACACACCATGTGAATATCTGTAAATACACATCATGTGAATGGAATTCTTCATACATAGTTTCCAATTTTTAAGAAATTTAAAATGATGTAAAATATGCATTAAGACTGCAAAAGTTTTCAAGAAGCTGGATAATATCACAAGATATCATCATGAAAATTAAATAATAAAAATTTAAAAAACAAAAGGTTTTTTTTAATTCATTAATTTATGAGGAATATAACTCATTACAGAAGAATTCCTTATTTCAGGGGTTATTCAGAAAGAATACAAGAAGAATAGTTTACTATCTTATCTGTTCACTTGCAATGTTTCTTTGTTAATTTTCTTACTGAGTTGAGATATTTTAAAGTCCATCAAGTTACACTTTTATTTGACTTAATTAGACACAGTATATCTTGTTCCTTTTAACAATATTCCCTTATCTTCCCCCCCCCTCTTTATAAAAACTAAATTTGTCAAATATATACCTTTAATTTTGATATAGTGATATATAAAAGACATCTACTTTTTAAAAAATGATGTAAATTCAACAGAATTTTGTGTCCCTAGTATGATTCAAATAACTCTTTCAATAACCATACGTTCAACAAGATAAATGTACAGGTACCAAAATAATCCCACATTTCATAAACAAATAGTTGAATTATGATTTTCTTAAAGGTGAAAAGATTTTAGAGAAATATTGCATTTATAAGTAAACATAAAACACTTTCCAACTTATTTCTGACTGTGGTTGTATATAAAGTTCAAACTGTCTATGATTTATAAACTGAATTCTAAAACACAGCATTCAGTGTTTTCCAAAGTTTTCATGTATCAATAGCAAGGCTTAAAACGCTTTTGTTATGAATACAAAATTCTTCATATAAGAAATGAATTGAATTTTTTTAAAATCATAAGATCTCCAAACAAGTCCCACAAATATATTTACATGGGGTTAAGCCTATTGACATTTTCAGTCTCGTCCCCTTCTGGATCAATGTTCCTGTGAAGGTCAGCCCGGATCTTCTTCAACAGAGGAGTGCAGATGCCTAGGCCAATTGTTAACTTTTCCTGCTGGTTAATACCATATTCCTGCGCAACGAAATAATTAATGCTTTGCACAGAGATAAAATAAAATGCAAATAATGGAATAATCTATCATTTTAAAGATGGAAAAAAGGATTAACCAAGAAAAGACATAGAAATAAATGTTTAGCAGTGTTTTATGTATGTTAAGTTTCAATAATATGCCTTTTTTCAAATTAACATTAACTTGAAGTTACAAAATTTGGATTCAAGAGATTATAAAAAAAAGTATACATAACTTTATCATAAAAAAACTAAATTTTGAACTATAATTTACTATTTGATCTATAATTGACACAGTAAAAGTAATATAAATTACATAATATTTTTCCTTAAAAATATTCAAGTTTTCACTCTTTATTTATATTATTGAAGCAAAATTGTAAAGATTATACACTAAAATATTAATAGCATTACAAATGAGAAATGATATGATATGATACAAAGAAGGATCACTTTTGCAGAATAACAACAAAAGATTAGTCAATTAAAATAGTACCATTTAAATAAATTTTAGAAGATTGGAATTTATATCTCAAGATACAAGAGACTAAAAAATTTCTCATTAATTGAACACAATTTCTAGAATATCCATAGGCACTGCTTTTGGCAAATCGCAAAATGCATTAGTGCTTGAAAGTCAAGAAATATTTTTACATTTTTACAGAAAAGTTTTCCCATAAAAACAATGTCTCATTTACAATCTCTCTAAATGTATTGTAATAGCACATTATTTGCCAGAAATAGGAGAAATTTTATTCAATTAATCATTTTTATAAAATCTACACAACTATAATGAAAAAGATATGCTCAATATGATACAAACAAATATTTTTTTTTTGTAATGAATAATTCTAATATTATCAAGAAAATTAATAATAGTAATTATTGTCAAAAATACTACTTTATATAAAAGAACCAACATATTTTTTTTAAAAATCGAAATATAAGTAATCCTACGTTAACCTGACTTTTTCTCTTAACAAATTTTAGAACATTTTTCAATTGTAATAGAAAAAGAAAAATGAATTCTTAAATCTTCCATAAATTCCAAAAATAAAATACGAACATTTCAAAAGTTAAAATATTAATAAAATTTTATGTTATACAATTGTAACATAATATCTCTTATGCAAAAATCAGAAATCATCAAATGCAATTACCTGTGGTATAACAATATCTGCCAGTGCCTTAGCATAGACATAGAGTTCTTGAGCTCTGGGAAACTGAAGACTGTGGTGGTTATGTTGTAGGTCATATTTGATGCAGTCATAGATATCAGGCACTTTGCTGATGTCAAATCTCCCAGTCTTCAGTTGGAAATCCTTCTCCAATTTAGACCAGCGCCTCTGCATTAGGTCCCATGTCTCACCATGATACAAAGGAGCCTCTGAGAAGAAAAATAAAAATATATACATTACTGTCATACAATGAATAGAAAAAGTACTGCTAAAGCTTAATGTATGAGGTGTAGCTATTAAATAAGACTGACGCAGCTGCAGAAGAAGTACACATGGGCCAAATGCCAGTACTCGAAGATGATTAGTATGAAGCCTTCTCTTCCAAATGCAGTGCCTCTCATTTCTGTAAAAAAAATTCGTATATATGCCAGTGAATGACAGATGCTTAGCATGAAGCCATCTCTTCCGAATGCAGTGCCTCTCATTTGTGTAAGCAAAATCTGTATATCTATAGCCTTCATTTGTTTTGTTTTGTTTTGCCAGAAAAATTATAAATGAACAACAAATTGTTGTGAAATTTTGCATGAAACTAGCGAAAACTGCTAACGAAACTTATAATTTATTGAATGAAGTGCATGGTAATTAATGTTTATAACGTGCGATGTCCAAGTTGCCCTTCCATGTCAAAAACGGATGACAATATAAAAAAAATCAGTTATCTGGTTTGCTTTGACCATCGGTTATGTATTCGTGTGATTGCTGAGACTGTAGGAATTGACAATAAATCCATACGTTCCACCAAGACAATGCACTAGCTTATACCACATTGTCTGTCAAGAGGTTTCTAGGCCAAGTATAGCAATCCCAGTATTAAAACATTCAACTTATTTGCCGGATTGTGAGCCATGCAACTTCTATCTGTTTCCTAAAGTGAAACCTGCATTATAAAGAACCAGATTTGATTCGTTGAAAATGTAAAAGAGAAATGACACAAGTCTTGAATTAGCTCATAGAAGAAGACTTCCAGCACTATTTTAAACAATGGAAGATTCACATGGAGCATTGTAGGGATAGAGAAGGGTGTGTATTGAAAGTGATAATAAAAAAATACATATGACATCAAAATAAAAAGTTTTACAGTGTCAATCGCATTATTTAGTAGCCAAACCTTGTATTCTAAAAGATTTGTGAAAAGCATTGTTTGAACTTTCATACTTTTATTTTATTTTATTAAAAACATAATTTGTTAGAATTAAAACCGTGTTAGAGACTAGCATAACTTATTGATGGGGGTTCACCAAAAACCAAGAACTATGACATTGCTTGTTTATTGTACTATCTCTATTTTAACATAAAGTCCATAGTTGAAATAAATTTCTGAGGATACTTTGCAAAAATAGTGCATATTTTTTTTTGAGCCTAATAATATGGAAATTTCAGGACATGAAATATCTCCCATTCACATATGATGATGATAGTGAAGTTTTATTGGCGCAAGAACCAGATGTGGCCATACTACGCCAAACAAGTTAAATCTGTAAAGAACTTCCTTGTTTCTACCATTCAATCAGTTTTAAATAAACAACAGACATTATGCCAGCTAAAATGCATACTTAAAAAAATATTTAATGTAAATAATAAAGCAGAATATAATTATAATTTAAGTCCAAGAATATAAGATAAGCTTACCTTGTAAACGTGGGTCCTCTTTTTTCCTTTTGATCAACTGATTGATCTCTTGCAGAAGCTCATGAACATGTTCACAAGCTCTGACAGGATTTTTGATGAATTGAAGAGCATTGTGGATGGAACGGGCTTTGGTCGGATTCAACTGAAATTGATCATTATTCATATTAAATTTTTAATATACAAGTCAAGAGATTTTTCTAACATTTTAAAACCATATAGTAGGAAATTATTTCAGATTTATTGTTTAAAAATATTTGATAAAAGTGTCAAGAAGGGAAGGAGAGAATGGAGATTCTAAAAAATTTCATGACAAAAATATTTCAATAAATTGATGCATTACAATCGATCATATTCTTAAAATGCATTAGTTTTCAATATTTCCTTTTTTCAAAAAAAGAAAAGAAAGAGGAAAAAGACAGGGGGGGGGCCAATTAATTTTTTACTGTTTTGTATTTTCAAGATTGAATGGAATATTCTCAAACCTGTAAATGTGTCTTAGTTATAATTACTGTAACCATATAAAAATTGATAAGAATTGCAAATTTGCTTCATTAATCCCGAAAAGAATAATTTACATCAAATTTCAAATCTAGTGCTTTTTTATTTATTTATTTATTTATTTTTCACAATTTAAGGGGGGGAAATATTTGTATTTTAGAGACTACACAAAACTTCCAATCAATCTTCTGATTTTAACCCAAAAAAATCATATAAAATATTTACATTTCTTCTGATTTTAACAAAAAAAAAATCATATAAAATATTTACATTTATGTGTTTTAAAAACCTTATTTAACTGAATGGGGGGGGGGACATCCATAGAAAAAGCCATTCATAATTTTTTTTTTTTTTAAAAAAAAAAAAAGCAGTTTTTTAAAAAATATTTCTTACATTGAAAAAAGTAAAATACTACTCTTTTACAAGAATTTTCTTCGTTTTGTAATTCACTTCAAAATGGGGTTCAGAAAGAAAAGAAATAATTTACTTTGTTGAACAAAAGAAATGGTTCTACTTTTATAAATTTCTTAGCTTGCTTTAATTTCTCATTCAAAGGCTCATCCATACTTATGAGTCAAAAATTCTTACCTTAACAGAACCAAGAAGCAAAAAGGAACTGAATTTAGTTTCAAAAACAAAGAGTTTAAAACACGGTGCATGAATATACTTGAACAATCTCAAATTGTGTAATATACATCACAAATATAGTTTTATTTATTAAATTTTAATGGTTTATGACATGGTTGATGGGAGAATGGTTGATTACAATAAACTCACTCTTTCATAGTCCTCTTCAGTAAATTCTTGGTCTATTTGTAGTGTTTCATGTAGCCTCTGTTTCACCCTACAAAAATTCATAAAACCCAATTAATATAAAAGATGAAGTTTTTCTTTCAAATAAATTACAAACAATTTAAAATGGATATTCACTTATACATTTTAAAACATGGGATAACAAATTGTTAGTAATATGATATAATATCCAACTGGCTTGTGACACGGTTTGGACTACAATGCTTCCTCAGTTGAAAAGTTTTGCTTGCAAAAAAAAAAAAAAAACGATTCCAAGTTTTTCCCACATATGAGGCTGCTTCACCTTGAATTCCAATTGATTTTTGGTACTCTGCTTTATGCAAATTAGAGTGAATTGCCTGAAGCTGATGCCACACTATCTTCCAATCAAAACATATTGATTAGAATGGACTTAAGTGAAGCCCCATTCATTTCTACCTCCACTATGTGGAACTATTTATACCTGTGACAAGACCATTGGTTCCAGAGCAGATTTTTATAATGTTTAAATTTTGCTTTCTTAAGCAATATAAGTGTGTTAATAAATTTTATTTATGTGTACCGCTTGTACAATAAATTTACACATTTATTTCAAAAGACTAGCTTCAATACTGTGACCTCAAAGTTCAAGCACAAGGGATGCACATATTAAATTATAATTGTTGGGTTTATGGATATAAACAATCCATAAGTACATGCAGGTGGTACATTTGCTTTTACAAAATATATGTGTTGAATTTTTTATGGGGAATTTTGTTTTGCTCTTTATATAATTTTGTGTTGTCTACAGATGAAATTAAAAGCTATATTTTTTTTATTTGCATTATGGGAAACATTTTGGTCTCAACTACATTCTAATAAGCCAGTCAGTCAAATTTTTATTAAATTTTTATATGTGTCCCGAATTTTTGATTCACTTAGTATATTGAAACTAAATATAATGAAAGCAAAACTTACTAGGAATAAGAAATTAATATAATAAGAAAAAAATTAAAAAATCCTTTTAAATCCTTAAAATACTGAAATTATTTTAAAATTTGTATCTCAGAATGAAAAAGAGAAGGGAATTCAGTCTTAAAATTTTGATTTAATAACATTGTAACAATAAATATATGTTTGATTTCAAGAAAAATTATATTTTCACAAAAGAAAAAAATTAGATATTATTGCTTCAAAAATTTATCATTTTCTAGAAAGAAATTCAAAATAAGGTACATAAATAACATTTCAAACTTTATTCTATTTCCGATAATTTCATAAAACAAGTTTCAAAATTTTAATATAATATGGAAAAAAAATTATGTCTTTCCAAATAATAGATATTCTAAAAATACAAATAATAAATATTAAATGTTCTAAAAGAGTTTGTGAATAATATCTATTACACATATTGCAATGCTTTTATATATATATATATATAATTACACAGAATAAAGAAATAAATTATGACTAATTTTCACCAGAAGCAAAGAGGGTTTTTTTTTTCTTATCATTTCAAACATACATACATACTAAAGTGGTTCAATTTAAGTAATTCAATCACAATTTAGAATTTTTACACATTCTTAACTTTTAAAAAAAAAATTACAAAATAATTTAAGAATCATTTGTTTTTCTGAAAAAAACAACAAATTTAAATGCATTATTAAATACAAGATTGCCCAATAAATAGTAATAAATCATGTTCAATGAGCATATCTTCTTAAAATTGATCTATACTGCTGTTTGTAGAAAATGCAACACCATGAAAGAATCATCAGAATCAAATGAAATTTAATGCAGAAACGACTTGTACTGATACAAATAAATGATGAAATTTTCAAAACAAAAGAAACAAATTAAGCGTCCGAAATCAGTATTTGGTGCAGCCACCATGCGCTGCAATAAGTGCTGCTATACGACGTGGCATGGAGTCAAACAGATGTTGAATATCTGCTTGAGGAAGAGAATTCCATATCGCTTGTATGCGCAACCAAAGTTCGTCTTTGGAAACTGCAGGACGCGGATCACGAGCGAGACGCCGACCAACCATATCCCACACGTGCTCAATAGGCGACATATCCGGTGAATAAGCAGGCCAAGGAAGAAGTTGCATGCGTTGTGCTGAACAGAAGTCTCGAACAGTCCGCGCAACATGTGGGCGTGCATTATCCTGCTGAAAGATAGCTCCAGGGATGCCTTGAAGGAAAGGAACGACTTCGGGCTGTAGCACTTCACGGACGTACCTGTTGCTATTGAGATTACCCTCAATTCGTATCAAATTGGATCGTCCATGATACGAAATCGCACCCCAGACCATAACTCCGGGTGTTCGACCACTATGTCGTTCAATAATACACTCAGGAAGGCAGCGTTGACCGGCATAACGTCTAACACGAACACGGCCATCATGGGTCCACAAATTGAAGCGTGATTCATCTGAAAAGACAACTTGGTGCCATTCAGCTCGCCTGTCTCTGTGCTCAAGAGCCCACTGCCGACGCAGCCGTCGATGATTCGCCGTGAGGGGAATCCTGTATAAAGGCACCCTTGCACGCAATCCACGGCGCAGCAGACGACGACGAATTGACGAAGCCGACAATTGTACACCTGTAGCAGTAGACCAACGTGCTGCCAGCTGCCTGGAGGAAGCTGTGCGATCATTCACCGCCATGCGGAGCAGGTGTCGATCATCGCGCTCTGACGTCACCTTCTGTCGTCCAGTGCCTGTTTTTCGAGTTGTTCGGTGCTCGTCGGTCCACTGCTTCCAAACTCGCATCACTGTGGAACTGTTCCGCTGCATACGAGCTGCTATTGCGCGATAGGAAAATCCTCCTTCTCGAAGGCCGATTATCCTCCCTCGTTCAAACTCCGTAAGTTGCTTGAATTTCTTATTCTTCCGTCGTGGAGGCATACTCAGGTCTCACTAAACGTTTGCCACTAACAAATAATCATAGACTTTTTTCAACGTCCCGCTACAGCACTTTATTTATACGCTTTCAGCATCAATTCAGAGGGCGCTGCGCGCGCCGCGCACGCGCGATGGCTCTGAAACTTTATTAATTTGCATAATATCCTATAATTGACATTTGCTGCGAATTTCATTTGATTCTGATGATTCCTTCATGGTGTTGCATTTTCTACAAACAGCAGTTTATAATTCTTATACTAATCACAATTCATTTAAACTTTTAAGCCTATATTAGATTTATAAATTAAAGGAAAAAATTCATTAAGATAACAGTAAAAGATATAGTGAGAAATTGACCAAAAAATCCAAGTACTGGAAAAAAATTACATGTTTTGGTAATTGCTAGAGTCACAATCATTGTCCAAGAGTCCATTTGTGTTGGCACTCTTCACCATTTGTACAAGGATAGGTGTTAACTCCCCTTCCAGTGCCAGCAGACCCTGAAATTATTAGTTTTATACTTAAAAAAAAAGGAGTATGAAAACATAAAATAAATATCATTTATATGAGGCGAAATTTGTATCTTGTCTTATTCAATTGAGTTTCTCAATCCCAATCAAAGCTAAATTAAAGAGCTTCTTTTAGTGGCATATTATTAATACAAGTTCAGCAAAATGCTTGCATATCATTATGTGTGATAATTTTGGCATAAAATGTAGTATATTTAACATCATTAAAGGGAAGAATCCTTGGCAATATTTACAAATAACACTACATAGAATATAGTTTCTTCTTTTAATATACTAGTTAACACATGTGCTCTTCCCTAGCAGTAAAGTATTTTATATTTTTACTTGAAGAATCAAATTAGATGATACCTTATAATTACCTCTTTTGAATCAATATATGAGTATTTTTAAGTGATTGTTAATTCATTGCTGTCTAAGAAGTTAAGATTTTCAGGCTGTATGTAAATAATTTCTTAATTTTTAGAAATTGCAGTAGTTCTCTTCAACATCAATCACAGAAGTTAAAACACCTTAATAACTAGCCCAAATGAGACAGCTCTTTTAACCTAGTTGATAAAGGCGCAGCAAAAAGTATTTAGTCAACTTTTCTTTGGATTTTATGATCAAGGGTTCAAAACACTACAAGCACTGCAAAGTCAACTTTCTCCCCCTGCCACGGGGTAAAAAAATCACCATAACACCAAAAAATTATTAACATAAACTGCCTGAAAATATATTTAATATTTTATTCACAACAATAAGCTACTTTAAAACAACATGGTGCCTATTTTTGTATGCTAATACTTTGCTTTATTCCTCATTAAACAGTTTAATTAATATAAACATGCAGTACAACCCACAAAAATTCCTGCAAATATATTTGATGAACAAACTGTAAACAAACAAAACACACTCACAAACTAGTTTAATTATCAATTGTAAAAGCTTAGTATTAATATCAATGATTAAATTAATAATCAGTTTAGTTTAGTTATTATTAACGTCGCACTAGAAGCAACACGAGGGCTATTGGCGACGGACCTCGTAATTTTGAACCACGGTCAAGTGACGAGGACGACACCTGAGCTGAAATTAATAATCAGAGTGATTGTGTTTAGAATAAATTAAATGCAAATTACAAGAAAGATTAAGGAGAGTTAATTAGTCAAACTTACAGCCTGTATACATGAAAGAAATTTTGACAATACACTTTCAATAAATATTTAACTTAAAAATAACATTTATATAAAATAAATTATAAGTTATACAAAAAAAAGTGTAATAAACAATACTATCAGCTTTGTAGTAAATTATTTCAGAAATAAAATCTTTTTTTGTATGTAACTTACCTTTCACACCCATAGATGATAACTTGAATTAATACTTTCAATAGGGTATTTCTAAAATATCGCAGAACTCAAACATTAAACATATTTTTGAATAAGTTTCTTTAATTTATTGATAAATGTGAAATCTCGCTTAAGAAAAATACTCCCTTTAAATAGAGACCAAAATTACAAGTGAAACAAAACCATGTTTTAATTTCATTTTTCTAAAAGTAAACTATCTAGTGAAAAAAAAAGGGGGGGGGAGGGGTAAAATAGGGAGACATAAGATTTCACATAAAATGTTAAAAACTTTTATATTTTTCAAAAACTGCTGAAAAATATAAAAGTTCAATTGAATTTTTCAGTATGTAATGGAATTTTATGGAAATCGATAGATATTTTTGAATTCCTGTTAATTTCAGAATATTAATGGAAAATACATATCGGTAAATCACTTGAAAAAAGAAATATTACCTTTGCAAAGGCAGCTGCTGTCATTTGGACACGCCCCTCATCTGATGCATAAATCTTGAGGTCGTGGCGGTATGTGCTGTGAAGACGCAGAAGACCAAGGCCCTGTGTACCAGCATATTCACCTGGTGCCAAAAAAAAAAAAATCAATTAACTGGTTAGACATTATTTTCATCCATGAGCAATTTAAAATAAATGATTCAGAGAGAAAAAAAATTTATTGAGAAATTAAGCAGAGGGAAAAAAATAATTAGAAGAAAAATAAAACTTCTTTATGGCAAAATTGTTTCTTTTCAATTTCTGAATGAAGTTTATGCATGGCAATGGTTTAACTCAATATTGAATGTTATCATATTGGTTAATTGATTGATTGTTCATTAATGCTGCAATTAGAAGCAACACAATGGCTATTAACAACAAACTTTGTAATTTCGAACCAGGATGAAGTGATATGAAGATAACATTGAGCTAGTACATCTCTCTCCAAACTTCCATATTATCCTACTTTAAGGACTTTGAAACCAGATAAATTTAATATACATCAATTCCATAACACAATTGTTATTTAATAACATCAGGATTCAAGCCTTTGACTCAAAAATCACACTGTGGTAAAAAAATATATATAAAAATATGTTATTTAAACAATATGATAGTGCCTAATAACTGTTAATAATATTAAAATGCCATTAATATTGAAATTTTTTGATACTTTTATTAAAAAAATTAGAATTTAAATATATAATAAATATTGGGAAGCGAAACAATATTTTAAGAATGCAATATATTGATTTCCTTCTGCTTACATATTAGAAAAAAAATCAGTTATTTGAAAACTATACAAAACAATAAAGAACAATTTGTTTTATGAGTTACATAATTGATAAAAATAAGATAGTTTCAGAGAAATATTATATTAACTGGAAGAAAATATTTTCACTTAAACAATGCACAAGTTGCACAATATTAAACAATTGAAAAAAATTTCCACAAAAAATTATTTGAGTAAATTTAAATGTCATCTTTTATAGTTGTTTGCACATTTGAATATTTCAAGAAAAAGTTTGGAAATTGTTTATGTAGCTGCTACATATCTCTATGTATGGGACAATGATAGTTCACTTTAAGATGCAGATGTAGTTATATTGCTACTCACAGAAAACAAAATTGCAATAATTTAATTATGGAAAAAAATTATTTCCAATATGGTCATAAAAACAAACAATATGCAAAATCATTAATAAAAGATGTTTGGCTAAACATTATAAAATTTAATATGATGGCAAGCTTATATTTAGTCAGATAAAGTAATTTAATATATTCGATTATTACTTAAAAAAACATACATATACATATTATATTTAAAGTTCCAAATATTTAAAATGTCATTGCAAATTATGCGAGTTTTATTTCTTTTGATATCCTGAGTGAAAAATGTTCTATTAAATTTTCTAAGTGGAAAATGTTATATTAAATATTCTAAGTGAGAAAAAAAAACTTAATTAAATATTATACAAAAAGAGTTTTTGTTAATAAATCATTACTTAACAGAAAACAAATATTTTATTAGTTGCAATTCAAAACAAATATCAAATAAAATACCATGCAATAAAATCCATTAGAATTTTCTTTTTCTTCTGTATTTTAAAATAAATTTTTTTAAAAAAAAAAAAAAAAGAAAGAAAGAAATGAGAATATATTAAATGATTCATTTTGTATTTCAGATGAATTCATTTCAAACCCTGAAATACCTAACTTTACTACAATAAGGTTCAATTTTACAAGCAATGTCTGTTCAATCAGTACTTGAAACTTATTGTGATTATATTTAATCAATCATACTCCATTTAAAAAAAAGTTGTTACTCTATTTGATGTAGAGAATAGCTATATTGATATCCTTATAATTGCACAGTATCTAATCTATCATTTTCAGTGGAAACCTGCAAGTTTTGTATTTTCACTTCATATTCCAGATTTTGTTTAAAAATCTTATGTTTGTTTCCTCGTATTTTAAAAAAATTCCTATTTCTTTGGAGATTTCCCATGTTGGCCATTTTTTTAAGAACATAATACCTAAGATATTCTCATTATTTAATGCAAGATCTGTTTTAAAAAGAAATTTGTCTATTTCAACATTAAATTACTTTAATAATTTTGATGTAAGAATACATCTATAAACATTAAAATCTTTAAAAAAAAATTCTTGTTTTATCTTAACCATTGTTAAATTTTATACGCCTTATTTGTTGCTTTAAAGTATAAGATTGATAAAAAATCTACTGGTTCCCACCTCCCCCTATGAAAGTGGAAAATTTATGCTGTTGTATTAATAGTTAATGTAGTAACTTCTCAAGAGGAAAATTCTCTTCTCTCAAATTTTGTGTATTTCTAAGTTTACCTTTCCAGGCTCACAATACATCTGCGTAGAAGGGGGAGAGAGACAAAAGAATTCTGGATAAACATTCTGTAATCCAGCACTAGAGATATATACATAAAGTATACACATCAAGGCAAAAATCAGTCAACAAACAATAAAAAATTATCAACAATATATAAATGCAGTAGTCCCAAGATAGAACATCGATAATTTAATCTATGACATTTGATTATTTTAGTGCTTATAGCAATTAGTATAATACTATTTACACTACTACTTTTATTATCAGTGCTACTGGATTTATTCACTAACATAAACTTAGGCAAGGAATCAAATATCAAACAGCACTGCAGATTGCTCTCCTCTTTAATCCATATGACATAGAATAAACTTTTTCAACAGGAAAACTAAAGTTCATCGGGTGGACTTTTTCAAATTAGTCGACATTATGAGGAATGAATTGCTGCAAATGGGCAAGATCTTTGAATTATGATACACAAGCCTTACCATAAATTGTTTCCGTATCATACAAACCAAAAATCTTGTATCTAATTAGTATCCTCTGTTTTATTTTACTTTTTAATTTTTCTGTGTCCGATATGCACATAACTCTTCAATTAAATCTATAACTACAAGTTTCTAAGTAAAAAAAAATACTTTGCATCAGTACATCTAACTAATGCCTAAGTTTATCTCACAAAACTTTTATTTTTTGGTCAAGCAATTTCTTTTAAGAAATTAATAAATTAAGCAATTATTATATACTTTATATAAATAAGCATATTGTTGGATAATACAACATCATAAATATATTCAGCATAATTTCAAGCCATTTTAACTATCAGTGTAATATATGAATGAAATTACATATTATTAAAAGTTATTGGATGTTGTTTAAATTCCTATTTTGCATCATTGTGTACCCTATATCATTTAACAAAATGCAAATTCAAACAACACCAGTAAAAAAATGAGTTTTTTTAGCATGGGTTTTCTTTCAAACTTCACACTTTGCATAACATAATTTTTATATACTTTAAATTTTCTGAGCAAAAGTGAATGTTGAGTCAAATTGAATTCATCCAATAATTAGTTTTAATAATTTATTTTATTATTTGACATTTATTAAATTTATCCTATAAAATAAGTAAGCATAAAATTTTTTAGTTCACTTATGCATTATGTAAATCAATTAAGCTATATGTAATTAAAATTAAAGGAAACGATAGATTATTAAACAATGGACTTGTTTAATAACCTATCTTTGGTGACTTGGCGATAAACATGATACAAAAATTTAATTCTTTATATAACTATTTTTAATCAATTAATTTTTATTAATTATAATTAAATTATTGTATAGTCATCCAAAACAATCGTGTATAGAAAATTTCAGCTCAATTGAGCACTTTAAAATGAGAGAAAAAAATCTTTTAAAATTTTGAGCCAGATAAAGTTCCATGTGAGTTTAAGAAAACTCATTAATATTGTCTTAAAATATACATTTTTTTATATTTATTAGTCACAAAAGGGGCTATTGTTTTATGTGGATCACTTTTGGCATATCAGATCACTTTTCAATTTTTTATCATTTGCTTCAATGTTAATTACATTTAGCTTAAATGTATTCAATTTGATAATGTATAATTTAATTTAATTTTAATTACATGTAGCTGATATAACATTCAATTTAATGGTTTATCCTTTGCTTTAATTTTAATATCGGAAAAGTTTACTATTGTTCCTTCTTTGATATTTTATCGTTTAGTTTAATTCTTATATTCTTATTTACTTGAGTAATTTAATAATAATTATTTAAAGAAATGCACCTTAGGTGACTATACATGTTCTTTGCAAAACTTCGTATAGAACTTTTTTGTATTGTTATTATATTTATTCCAATTTTTTTCACAACATAATAACCATAAAATTAATTTACGAAACAAATTTTATTCCTTACTTTGATGTATATTAAACAACTGCAAATCGTTATATTATTGATCACCAGATGTAGGACAGTATTATACTTCATAAATGAAACAAGAAGCATAACAGTAACAGTATATGTTGAACCATGTATGACATCAATCGTTTTGCTCATTTATAAAAATATATTTTATTTTCATTACTCAATTTATAAAAAAAGATGGCTTTTATGCTGAAAAAAGTCAAATATGATCAAAAGTGGTAGACTTGCTATGATTTATAAATTGTTGCACTGCTGATTAATTTATAGTGTGGTTTTACAAAATTTTACTATTTTTTGTACTCATGGAACAGCCAA
>BMAW01050389.1:208437-252248 GCA_019974015.1 Nephila pilipes
TAGGCTTGTATAACTAGAAAATGTGGTGTGGTAGACAAAGTCTGTTTCTAACACTAAATTCAGGCCCTAAAATATTAGTCAAATACAAACATTTACTAACCAGAAAGCAGAACAAAAATTGAAATTAGTTAAACTTGTAAGACATGTTTCTTAATGGTATATTAATTTTTTCCTCTTTTGCTAATTATATCAGTATTATAAATAAAATACACTATAATAAATGTAAATAAGCAGAAATCAGTAGCTTCTTATGCCAAATTTGATCTATAAATAAAATTATTATAGCATATATATGTTTAATTTAAATTATATATTTAAAACTACTTAAATTAAAAAAGGCAAACTAACAAAACCAGAATAAACAATTAATATTTGTGTATTTACTAATAAGATCCAAATTAAAAGTATACACAGAGCCATAAAAATTAAATGAGGCTTTCTCAAACGAACCTGAAAGATTACAAAATTTCATACCACTAAAGATTTAAATTTAGCTGTTACTATACTTAAAAGTCCTCTCTCTATATTTCATATATAAAGGAAAGAAAATCATTGACTCTCTCTTGGACATTTAAACCTCTCATTGCAAGATAATTTGGACCGTTTTGCATGTGATATACAATTTTCAATCATTTGATAAAAGAACTGATTATCATAGTCTAGCAACAACCACTAATGGAAATGCATATACATACATGTACACACAGTAGTAAAAGAAATAGTGAGCCTAGAAATATACCTCAGGAAAATATTTTGAATAACGTAATATGTTACAATTATAAAAATTAAACTTAGTTTACTGAAGGTATAATTACATTACTAAGATATAATTTAATATTTTATAGTTTTCTTTTATTTTAATACCAGAACAGAATATTATTGCCAACTTCAATAATTTATTTTAATTCTTTATTTTATTCTCACTTGCTCTAATTTTAATATTTAATATAATAATTCATTTTTAAGGCAGAATAGTCAGTTTTTATTCTTTTCGTTGTTAATATTGGCAAAGTTTACGTACTTCAGAATGTTTAGCTAAGGAAAATTAAAATGCATTAGGAATTCAAAAAAAAGCATTTTCTTTCTTGATAGTAATTGCTTTGTGGAGCCTGGGGCTAAGAAGTATGATTACTTTATGCTAATCATTATTCGTTTTGAATAATTTTACTTTCTTGAGAATTTAACGGTTATTAGAAGAGATTTTGGCTAAATTATGCATTGCTCTAACATACATCTTAAAATACTTAATTTGGAATGATCTGATATGCTATCGAGGGACAGCTGCATAAAAAAACATACAATTTATAGGTAATACAAACAAAACATAATTACAAATCCTATGACAAAAAATACAATCACAAGGGAAGGGCTTCATAAATGCTTGGCAGTCCAGGTCAAACAAATGAATTTTAGCATGCACAAACAATGATTTAGGAAATACAAACAAAAACAGGGCTGCCACTTCTCACTACAAAAATATACTATATAAATTTTAAAGGAGGTGAATAAATTTAAAAACTATTCAGACATTTTAAATGCGAACACACAGAATAAAAAAAATTTTATTTAATTACTTAGGGAAAATTTTTAAACTCTCATGTTTGAAGGAGAGTGAATTTGTAGATAAAAAAAAAAAGATTGAAAATATCATTTAATTAATATTAATTATGACTTCAAGTGCTTTTAAAACTATCTTTACCTAATATTAAAATTTAAAAAAAAAAAATCAAAACTTGAAATCTTTTTTTTTTTTCTGATATAATCAAAGTCATATAATGTTTCACTTCTTATACAAAATTATGTGTTTAAAACTCATAAGCCTGTTTATCACTTAATGTTCTTTTACAAGTAAAATACTTATCAAATAAATAATTCTTTATTTTAATACCTAAAATGATTTTTTTATTTTTATTAGTATAGCAAAAAAAAAAAAAAAAGAGAATGGAGCATATTTTGAACAATAATAAACAGATTAATTCAAATAATTGAGCAGCATATGAAAACATATTGCATTCAATATGCCTAAATAAGTCAAAATAGGGTAGTAATATGGAGTATCCATTTAAAATTATTCAGGGTGGTACAGTTACTATACCTTAACATTAGGTGAAGATAATCTTAAATTTATTATTCACCTAACAATCATATATATTAAAATACCTCGATTAACTATTCAAATAAGAACAAAAATTATAAGCTAAAAAGAGTTTCCCTTAAGGTTTAATTATTTATGAACAAATTCTTCAAATAATCGCATTCAAAATATTTGAAAATGGTAAATTAATGTTTGAAAATAATATACAGTTAAAAATATCCATTTTCTTTTCACTATAATTATTCAAATGTCTATATCATCTTGATGAAAATGTGGGAAGGGGGAAAACTAATGCTTCTATGCCAAAAATGTCTGTCACAAAAATGCAATACATTATAAACAATTATTCTTAGAAAAATAAACTAATTTTTCCAGGTAAAATAGGGGGCAGGGGAATAAAAAGTGGAAACCCTGGAGGGAAAAAATCAATTTGCATTCTCTACACATGTTATTGTTTCCTTCTCCATGGAGCAACAGATGGGAAGCAGAGCACAAGTGTTAGATGAAATATTAAATGAAGAAAAAAAATTTAAAACAATAAGAAAAAGAGCCTATGTTAGAAAGGAGCCAAATATATCTTTGAAAATCTAAACAATACTACTGGCAAAGATATTTTCAACAAAAATTAGATAAATAAATAAAAATTTATCTGGTATAGATACATATAGAATAAAAACACCTAATTATACAAAACACATGGCAACTATGATTTATAATAGAATAAACACTGCTTTAAAAAAATTATTACATTTGTATTTAAAAGAATTTTTTTTTAACAATACACAAAATATATGTAAATCACAAACTCAAAAGAAAAGCATTTAAATAAATTTCACGAAATTAAAAAAAAAAAAAACTGATAGCTGCAATTTCTTAAAAAGTGATCTGATTATTATAACTTCATATATGCCAGTTTTCTAGTTAGAATAATAATGTATCATGAATTTCAAATTTAAAAAAATGGTGTTTTTTTCATAGTAAAAAATATTTATATTTATGCTTTTTATATCACACTATCTGAATCAAAATGCAATAAAACATATTACTAGCAACAATTACAAGCATTACAAAAAAAAAAAAAAAAAAAAACCTTGGATTTTAAAATAAAATTTTAATAGAACTCTATTTTAATGGAAAAAAAATATTTCAAAAAGAAACAAAACTAAAAAAAATCATCAAATATAAAAACCTTAAAAATTTTTTTCTTTCATAACCTAAGCGTGCAATTGGTTTTGAATTCTTCAGGTATACTATATGTGGGAATTTTATTTTAATCGGGATTTATAATATTACATTTGAAAAATCAAAATTATTTTCAGAATATTTATATTGATAACATCCCAGATATAATCGTCATCAACTAATTTTACAATTAATAAATTTTGTGTTTTATGAAAGATAAACCAATGAATATAAACAAAAAGATACATCTACAAACATTTCATTACAATTGTTTTGAATTTTTCTTTTTAAAATAAGGTATTGAAATGCCAAATCCTTTTCTCTTTTTGTATATATACTGTTTTATAAAGTAAAAATTTACATTTTAAATAGGAAATAGAAATATAGAAAGAAAAAAGAACTACACCCATAAAAAATGAGCAATCAAAAAACAGTTAATAACTTCATTAGTTGGCAACATAAAATTAGTTTAAAGCAATTCTAAAAAAAATATATATACTGATTAAAAAGCTTCAAAAGCAACTTAACAAGTCATGGGTGAATATAATTTTTCAAAAGAAACTGATTAAGTTGGAAAAGAAAAATTATAAATTAAATGTTGTAATATCAAAGTGTTGATAAATTATAATAATCACAACTAACATAGCAGTTTCATGAAATGCTAATCTAATTAAAATATATTTTCTAGCAAATTTTAATGATATATTTACTTAAATACAAATATTATGTACAATTTCAACATTAAAAAAAAAAAAAAAAAAAAAAAACAATGAAGGACTCAAGTTCACCTAATCATTGTTTTGTTACATTTGTACTTTTTGAGTAGATTTTTTTTCTTTAAAAATTGGCATGGATAACATTTTTTATGATACTGCTTTTTTTTTTTAATATTATAAATTTCAACCATTTATTTATTTATAAAAATTTTAAATAGAATGGTAAAAATTAACATTAAAAATTGCATTCATTTTTTTAAAGAATTTTACATAGGAGCTACAGATAATTTCAAGAATTTTTTTTAACTTTCTAAATTCCCTAAGTGGAAGCATGTAAAAATGGGAAGTAAAATAGAATGTTGAATGATTAATTTGATTTTTAAAAGATTTATACTTGTTCTCTAAAAAAATATCCTTAACTGCTATTTAATTAAGGTATAAAGAATTCAAGAACTTTGATTAGAAAGAAATTAAATAAAGCATGGAATTAACTCCTAAACAAAGTTTTAATTCGTGTATCAAATTTTAGCTGACAATCACCCATGACATTGTGAATCTGTGTTAGAAGGAGAGAAGGAATGAATAACATCAGGTGCCAAGCAATTACGGCCTACCTTGTCCACCAGGGTACATACATCGGAACACCCGGCCCAACTCTTCTGCCTGCACTCGCCCTGCAGGAGTCAGCTCTCCTCCCCATTTCAAGATGAGTACTAGAGAGGGTTCTCGTGGAGTATCTGAAAAACAGAAATAGCTTCATGAAGTTATCAATCAAGAACTTTATTAGGTTCAATTTAGTTTTCAAAGTTACGATAAACAGCATAATGGATATTTGGCAAGATTTCAGCATTCTGGGTCACAGGCAGATAAATAAAACAACACCTACATTCGTATCTCCCAACATTACATTAGATATGCTAGATCTAATGAGCAGCGGCCATCCTCCCACCTTGTATATTGTCTTAAATGGAAATGAGACTCTTATTTCAAAAACATCCATACATTAAATTCTATAAAGTTCCATTTAGGTGAAATTTTAAGAGCAAAACTTTTAATGGATAACAAATCACAACATATTTACTAGAACAATTTTTGTAAGAATAAGTTCCTATTAAAAAAAATCAATATCACCATTTAATTTATAAAATTTTTATTCTTTGTCAAATTATTTTTCAAATAACACATTTAAAATGTGACTGGAAAGTAGGGTGAATGATCACAAAAATGTTAAGAGTACTAAATATTTTCAAAGCAATACCTCATAGTCTTTCAAAACACTCCCTGTTTGATACAATACACTTCTAATAACATTCTTCTAATGACTTAAATTTCCTGGTAAAGCAACTTTGATGTCTAAAATATCAGAAAATCTATGTCTCTATCTATGTTAAGTGGTGGAAGATGAGGCATCATTATGCACAATATCGGTTAAGTCACTGCACGACATCACATTCACTAATCAACCACTGGCCACAATTCATTGTGACGAGATCATACAAGTATTTTCTTTTACACAATAATGCTCAGCCTCATATTGTTCAATGTGTAAAAAGGTTCCTTGCATAAAGTTAGGTTACTAAGTTGTTCCAACCAGCATATAATCCTGACCTTGTAACCCCATATTTTTTTCCTGTTTCCAAGGCTGAAATCAGAACTCTCTGAAACGACTCTCCTATCTCACACTCCTAAATTTAGCACTTTGTCATGTTAGAAATGACAAAGTATTGAAGGCCCTATTTGATTTAATATATACCAGTTCCCCCCTTCCCCCAACATTTCACAAAATGGTGCTCAGTAAAATTTGGGTTCGAAATCACGATTCAACTTATCTTATATCACCTCACTACTCATATCCATTGGACTATTGAAGCTCATTCAACTAAATTTTAAAAAATTTTCATACTTCAAAGATTTAAGAAAAATACCTTCATCACTACTGGATCTTCTAGGTCTACCTTGTGGTTGATATTTTAACTGAACTTTTCTGTTTATTCCTGAAAAATGTCCATACCTACAACAATAAACTGCAGTATTAAACTTTTTGCAATTAATGGAAGACAACAGTATTTTTATAAAAGATTTATTACTCTAATTCTTTTAACAATGATATTATATTTATCTAAATATTAATACTAAATACTAAAAAAATAAAATATACTAAAATCCTAAATAAACTAGATAAACAATAAAAACCTGGGCATTTTTACTTTTTTTCATTAACAATATTGAATACATATAGCACAATATTTTCTTAAATTTATTACACTTTTTAATGTTTTAATTGACATCAGTTAATTAAATTAATATTTTAATATATAGAAGAAATGTTTACTGCATTATATTAATATATGCATGCAAAGCACATTCTACAGAAATATATAATGAATCTAAGTAAGGAAATAAAACTGAAATTGCATAATACTTGTAACCTTATAAGTAAAGTAATTTTTAAAATAAAGCAATTCAGTTGTAAATAAGCTATAGTTACAATTAAAAAAAAAAAACAGGGAAAAATATCGAAGAATGTAAAACAATGTAAAGAAATTTATTAATGTCAACCAAATGTATAGATTCAATAACTAGATATTTCATTTTGAAGGAAAATCTAAATGAAAGTAGGCGATAAATAATTAATTTTAGAAACAGAAAATATATTCTAATAATAATAATTCTTTTGTTTCTAATACACCAAAATATTTGAAAATAAGTTGTTAGATCAAATATGTTGATTGACAAAAAAAAAAATATAAATACTAATTAAATTCTAAAACTTATTAATTCACAACTCAGATGCACAAAATTATACTTACATCTCAAGAACAGCTTTGAGTTGTTCTAGTTTGGCTTTATTTTCTTCTATCTCCAGTTCTGGTTTTAGCTCAATTTCATTCAGTAGAAATCTGGATATGTCTAGAATTTCCTAAAAAAAAAAATAATAAATAAATAAAACTCACACAATGGGATAGCAATAAAATTCAAACAATGGTAAAATATTATTGAAATATTAAAGAGTACCTGAAGTTGCTTTGGCTTCTTAAGCTTAACATGTCCATCTTTATATCCACCATACTTTTGGAAAATCTCAAAAAACCTAATTATGAATCAAAGAACTTATTTACAAAATAAAGCATTGAGTGAGGAAAAAAACAAGTTATTAAGTATGAGAATACCTGAATGATATTTTCAAGCTGTGCTAGACAATTGTAGTGATTCTGATGTCCAAAGGATAATTTTAATTTCTCTTGGCTAACAATATGCTTCAACATGAATAACTTCTTCCAAAAAGTTTGAAATTGCGATTTTTTAATTTTAACAAGCTTCTGCACTTGACTTTGCTAAGCAATATATATTAATTCTATTTTAAATACAATATAAGTAAAAAAAACTAGCCTAAGAGGCAAAAGCTTTGTTTCTTATACAATCCGATTGTATCAATCCAATTTTGTGACATGTGTTGCATACTGTGAAAATTATTTCCAAATGAAACTATTCCATTTCAATTATAAACATAATTTCATTGTATTTTGTTTAAAATTAAACTCTTAATACTTTATATACATGTAGTAATATTTTTTTTCTTAACCTACACTAGACCTAGGCATTAGTCTGTGACGGGCAATCCAGTACAGTTCAGAAACACAGATAAAATGATTAAAATTCTTTGCAGCATTTATAGCTACTATGTCAATAAGTCCAGGTCAGCAATTCAAGTGATCACTGCTGATGTCAGAACCATTCAGACATAGTGGGAAAAGTCTGCCAATCCAAATCTATGAAGGGGCTTCCTAAGACAACCATGTTCAGTTACTATCCTGAAGTTAGCTACACCTACCTTTCTGGGAGATCATATGATATGGGATTATCCAACAAGGAATCTCAGGTCTTTCCATAGGTTAAATTGATAGTAGTTTCATGTTATCTGGTTTTGAACTTGGCTGTAATAATTATTTTAATATTATGGTAACTAGCATGAGGATCTGGTTGAGGAAGATTGAATCTGGCCTTAGCAAGTGAAGCAACTCATTCCTTGAAATACCACAACGACTTGGTATCCATTGTAGGACAACATTGCATCCACTTTTTATTCTAGAGTCTACAAAAGTTGGAAGTCAACAGCGGAACTATTTTTAGAAGGCATAACTGAAGAAATAGCCCTGATAGTGGCCTGTGAATCAATAAAAATCACAATGTTCTGTTCCTCTCTCTTTGCAATCTCGGTTAATCCCATGTGAACAGCATCTACTTCACCATCAAAATTTGTACAAACATATATTAATATAATTTATATTTTCAACAAGTCATTCAGTATTCAATCCCGACACTGTTTAAAAGATTTGAAAGTTATAAGAAGACAAATATTATTCCCTATTCATATAACTATTATAAAGCTTGTATTGTGCGTTATCAAAGTATCATACACTGAATAAACACTTGACCCACTCCTTCAGTTTATTTTTGTACTAATGATCACTAACACTTAAAATTAACACTTATTTCAATACAATGATTAACAAACATTTTCAGAACATTACAATATTCAGACTGTACAAAACAGTACACAAAACTTGTAGGTAACTAATGCTTGAAATACAAAAAAATCTCACCGAGTTTTTAATATTAGTAATATAAGTAAAATATTTTTATAATATATGTATAACAATATAAAAATAATACATACATAATATTTTTGTTATAGAATTTAACTGAAATTAATGGTGTGGTGTGTGTATAAATGTAATAGATTTCATATAAAAATAATTTAATTTCCTTATTTTCCTATTTTCTAACTCAGAAGTAAAGAGTTCATTCCTATTTTCTGTCCAATTCCAAATTACCCCTTATTTATTAGATCACACACTCATAAAATCTGTTGAATCAGCTTTCACATAGTCATAAATTTGTTAGAAATAATCCCTAATTGACTTATAGACATCATGTTAATCCCTCATTATCCTTTCATCTTATGCCATGTCATATGAAGAAATCTCTAAATATCCCTACTTATAAAATCGACTGCACAGTAAAAATTTGATCCCTCCTGCTCTTCAGTGCTCTTCTGATGTAATTGAGAAGGGGGAGCTGTCTCTCTTGCCTTTTCCTTCAAAATATATATATTTATTACCTCTCTCTCATTGAAATGAATAAACAATCTTAATTGGACGATGAATTTGAAATTTGCCTTTTTTACTTTAAAGTTATTAATCTTTAAAGTCATTGTAATTTTTTAATTCCTTATAAATATCAACATCTAATAATTTATGTTACTCATGTTTCTAATAATTTATGTTAAAAAAAACTACAGTAAATTTTTAATTAGACACCTTAATACTCAAAAATTTGAAAATGTAAGCTAATTTTATGATTGTGCCTAACAATAAAAGATTACGGTTTGAAAATTATTATATCAGGGCTTACAATATTATAAACCCATATAGTCTTAATGTTTTGCTTCTTAATAAAACTCGTGAGTCGTGCACAGTGCTCTTTCAGGCAAGTAGTGCGATTCTTATGGAACTAAAATATCTGTATGAAATGTGGTACACTAAAACTACTCAAAGTCCAAAAATAAGTAAATTATTTCCTTCTTTTACAAAGTCATTAGTATACTTAAACTGAGTAAATTCCAAAAGTAATTATTGTACTTCAGTTTTTGTTAGTTAAGAAACTTAATAATGTTGTTCAAAAACATTTTTGAAAAATTGAAATCTTTCTATTAAACAATAATGTTAAGAAAAAATCTTTGTAAAAATTGTAATCTTTCTATTAAACAATAATGTTAAGAAAAAATCTTTGTAAAAATTGTAATCTTTCTATTAAACAATAATGTTAAGAAAAATCTTTGTAAGTTTTATTTTCTTGTAGATGCTTAATGAATGTTGTCTTAACAATTAGCTGCTGATAGTTTCATTGATAACTTGAAGTTTGCACTTAGTTCAAGTTATCAGTTCATTGATAACTTGAAGTTTGCACAAGCCGAATTAAATGTAGGTCCATTAAAACATACTTATGCTTATTTTAAGCCTAGGGGCAAAAAAAAAGTTAAGGGGAGAATTGGGAGAAAAAAACTCAAACATATCCTTCTATAATTTACTTTTCTTGGTCCCTCACAAAGCATATTCATGATCCTGCAATCAAATAAGATTTGTTAGAGAAAAAGTTGATGAAATAGTGCCATTTTTTTTGGAGGAGAAAATGAAAATTTCATTGTATGCACTAGAGTAATGGTTACTAAGGTCATTGCTAAGGAAATAATCATGTGATAGAAAACACTGTCTCAAGGGAAAATTCAATAAATATAATTATTTTGGAAAAAAATGAAGTAAAATCTCAGGAAATTTTACAATTTCCTTCTAACAACACTGAATAAATGGATCTCTCAAAATATTCCTTTTGGAAATATGGCATCTTAAGATGGTGTAGATAGTCATCCATTATATATATACATATAACAGTGAAGTATGCAAGGGCCATTAAGTCTACAACTTCCTCTCCAACATTTATAAAAAAATATTTAAACATATTGAAATATTTTCTTATTTTTTCCATTTCAATGAGTAAGGGGGGATCTACATTACCCCCTCCTCCTTCCTAAATAATTCTATTTGTACCATTGATATGTACAGCATTGGTAAACACACTTTTATAACAGGGTTCGAGCTAGATAAGTCTTGTGGGATGTTCTATCTTGACATAGAATGTTTCTCTTGTCTTTTAAAATTGAATATTTCATTCCATTTCCATCAGCCCTTTTCTTGGTGTTTCCAATGTTCATCTAGATATTGCACTAACAAATGATTTTTCATTTAATAGTTTTTCTTAGCTAGCAAGAACTGCTTTTTCTTTTCACAAATATTAAATTTTTTTATATTAGAACCTGTTTCTTTATGAGATATTACACCTTTTTTTTAACATGAGTTAACTTTTTAAATCTAAAATGAATTCCATTTATGAATTTATAGCATCAGCAATCATAACATAAATCTGAGCTGAAAAGTTCATAATTTATTTTTAAAATGAAGATGTTCTTACTTGTAATGCTTCACTTCCATTTTCATCTTCTGTTTTGGTGTTCTATCTCCATGACGAATGACAGCTATTACACATCGGAGTTCCATCCTGATAAAAGGGTTATTTTTATAACTTTGGCTCCCATAATTTTTTATATATTTATGATACTTTTTTAATATACTCTTTTATTTTACTTGCTTTTGACTTTATGAAAATTTTTCAAAACTTTATTTTGATCTTGATTTTACAAACATATAATCGAAGATTTGACTTTATACAAACCCCAGAGAATGAAAAAAAGAAAAAAAATAGATGTATTGTTTCACAGTGATAACAAACAAGATATTTCAAAACTCACATTTTTCCAAAAGTTGTGGGCACAATCGGAGGATCATCTAACTGGAAAGGCATCGACCATGGAATGTGGAGTTGAGAAGTAAGCTCTCTGAGTATCATGTTTCTTTAAAATAAAAAAAAGAGAGAGAGAAATTTAAGCACATATAATTTTTCCAAAAGTACAAAATAACTTACTAAAAACAATATACTTTTTCAATGTTGACGTAAGATCAATAAATATATAAGAATAATTAAACACTTAAACAAAATAACAAATGGTGATAATTCACTGCTTCTATGAAAATTAACAGTCAGACTTTCAGAATGTGGTAATTGGGAAAATTATTTTCTGATTATTTCAAAAACTTTGCAAAGAAAATTAATTGAATAATAATTTGAATTGACATTTTTCTCTCTCTGAATAATGATTTCCATTTTAAATTAAATTTTACTTCAGTCTAAAAAAAAAAATTTGTAATTAAAAAGTACTTCAGATCACTCATTTCAGTAATATATTTTACTACTTTATTAATGAAATTATATAGCCACAAATCCAAATTTATATACCACATATTAGTATACAAGCTTTGTATATATCACTTTGAAATGAATTAATATATCATACAAATAATTAATTTGTTGAAGCATGTAACAATCATAAATTCAAAACGGATTGTATAAGCCAAGCTATACTAAGATTGGAGACTCACTATTTTAGATGCCACATTAAAAATTGCAATTAAAATTATGAAAGAATAAAAACAATGTAAACTTACATAAAATGCTTGATGCCTATTAACTATAGGAAAGCAGATAAGAAAAATTTACATAAGATAAAAGATTATATCCATTTACTCAGACAAAAACAGAAAGAAATTTCAGTTTGCATAAATATTATATGTTCAATTTAAAAAATCATTAAAATTCAAATTTGATATCACAAGCTAATTGTTTTGTTTACCTTTATAGAAACAGACAAAGAAAGAAACTATAATCTTTTTTATATCAGCATTTATGTTGCATTTTGAACATAAATATTCAGTTTAAATATTTTTCATTTACACAAACTTTTAGTATTAATATTTATCAATAAAATTTATGAGACATCAAATAGTTTACTCATTAATCAAATATCCACTTCAAGAGAAATATTTTTACTTATCTCCTAAAATATTTAGATTCACAAACAAATAATTTAAATATTAATTCTCCCTAAATAATAAAATGTAACACAAACCCAAGTATTTTGGAACAATCATCATAGTATTTCATTGAATTCTTCACAAAACTAAATCCATTTACATCGCAGACATAGGATTTCCCATTTGCTCGTAAAAGATCAAACCCACAAACTGTTTGCTGAAAAAGAAAATTTTTTTAAATTAGTACAAGATAAGGGCAAATATTCACAAAATGTTTTTAAAAAAACCTTTTAAAATAAAAATAAATTAATTAAATCTCAATTATGTATTTAAAAATTGTGCAAAAAAAATTACAATATGCTTTGTTAACGGAAAATTTAAATGATCCAAATATTAGGTTGAGTCATAAAGAACTTCCAATACAGCATGATAGAATAAATAGACAAAGATTTTAGTTATTCTTATAACAGTTATTTTGAGTAGTGCACATTATATTAAACAGTTTTTTGTTCCTAACCCCTAAAATAGAAAATGAAAAATTCATAATCATCATGTGATGTTTTGGGAATTAAAAAATGCCACACTGTTAAAGAGGCAGCTGAAAAAATATGCAGCATATAGGGCGAAGAACTAATAACTGATTGGGACAGTTAGAAATGGGTCTGCCAAATTTGTTTTGGAGATACTACCTTAATAGATGTACTGAAATTGGGACATCCTTCTGACCTTGATGACAATGTTTTAAAGTCAAGCAAAATCCATGGATTGGAGCAAAATCCATTTCAATAATAAGAAATAAAGTATGAGGATTGAATAAATCCCTACCAATTGTTTGCCACCATTTGGAGAAATTACGGAAAGCCAGCAAGTTTGGAATACAAATACCTCACAATCTCAGTGACTTTTATAGTTTTTAATAATGTTGCACTAGAAGCAACACGAGGGCTATTAGTGACGGACTTTGTAATTTTGAACCACAGTCAAGTGACGAATACAACACCTGAGCTGGCACCCTCCTCTCCTAACATCCACACCATGCTAACGGGAGGACTTTGGGCCCCGAACAGATTTAACATGCATCAGCCCTGGCTACACAGCGGGTCTTTGGTAGCCAAGGATCGAAACCGCGACTGAACGAAAACCACCAACCGCGAGTCCACGACCTTGACCACTAGGCTACCGCGGGCCCCACAATCTCAGTGAAAGGAATAATGAAGGTCGCATATCAATCACAAGTCCATTCTCACAGCTAATAATTAATCTGTTTTAGACATGATCATAACAGGTGATGAAAAATTTGTTACCTACAACAGTATAGTTGACAAGACAATGATATGATGAGGATCAACTACCCTGATCTGAAAGCAAACATCCATGGTGGGATTGTCGAAGAATAATTATGAATTGTTGAGTGAGTGAGTGAGTGAATGTAAAGTTTATTGGCGCAAGAGCCAGATATGGCTATGCTGCGCCAAACAAGATTAAACTGTGGTCTAGACATGAAGATAAAAAATAGATCAGTGGTTGACAAGAAAGAGGGTTGAAAATAGAGAAGGATCACTAGGATATTCCGGGAGTGCGCCACCCATGTTTACCAAAGACAGTAAACCCCATGGGAAAGAAAAAGATCACTAAGGTGCCTCGGGGTCATGATGCCTGTACTTACCTGAAGAAGGCAAGTCCCTGAGGTCCCCTGATATAATCCCCAGGGGCAGGGTGCCCGGCTATACCCCCAGACGCTGGGTACCAATTTTAGTCGCCTTTTACGACATGCATGAGCTACAGTGAGACTATTCTGTCATCCCCAGTCACCACACGGGTCTTATGAATTGTTGAAGTTAAATTTAAGAATTACTGTGGATACAAAGGTTCAGCAGCTGCAAAAAATGAGAGAAACTCCATGAAAATTTCTCTGTACTACTAATAGCATAAACATTATTCTTTTAGTAAGTAAAGAAAAAATTCTTGAGTTTGGATGGGCTATTTTACCACACCCCCTTCTTCCCTTCACAATAACCAAACAGACTACCACCTTTTCTGTTCCTTAGAAAAAATTTTGAATGGAAAAATCTTCAATTCTAGAGAGAAAGTCAGTCAACCCATCAAAAATTTCTTTCAGTTCAAAACAACCACATTTTACTAGGAAGGAATTGATAAACTACCACCAAGATGGAAGTAAAAAATACCTAATACATGATAAATTAATATAATTTTGTTATTTAATGAAAGAAAAAACAGAAGTTGTTCATGACTTGACTTAATAAGTTGATGAAAACTCTAGCCCTATATATAAGTTTCAACTGATAGTAAATATTGTACACAGTATAGAATATTATATAGTAATAATACACATAATGTAGAAAGGTAATGAAATTATCCCAGGCTAACATGGAAGATATTGTCTTGCAATTGAATATTGGTTTGCAAATATATTGGTATTGAATTGAGAGATATTCAGATTTAGAATTACCTGTAAAGCATTTAATATAAGGAATTCAATGATTCAAGGAAATATTACATCATACATAAATTAAGTGTAATAAAATTACCACAGTAGTAGGAGTTTTACAAAAGTAGTTAAAAAACACATAAAAGTAAATTGCTTCAGTAAATTACTAAAAATTAAACATACTTAGCTTAAGTTAAGTCAGAAATCATGTGTAAATAGTATTTCACAAAGACATTTAAAAATTAAAACTAGAAGATTTTTCCTGAAAATTTATTAGAAACAATAAATTTAAAAGAATGAAATACCTTGAAGGCCAGACACACTTTTCTAGCAATAAGTTTCTCAGCATTGCTTAGAATGACTGGATATCGAACTTCTTTCCCTTCCTTGTCTCGCTCCACTTTACCATCCAAGGCAGGAGACTTACGAGCCTCTGCATGAGCATAATCAGGACCAACTGTGTATACCTAAATCAAAGCAATCAGTTGTTAGACTAAAATTGCAGTATGATAAAATTTCAAGCATTGATTATGCAGTATTAAAGTATTTAAACTTTATTATGAAGATTATATATATGAAAATAAAATACCGACACAGAAAAATTGCATATAAACACAAAATCAGCAGAAGACAGCACCTTTGCAAACAAATTAGAGATGAGGATGTCATACAAACAATCATTGGCAACACAATCCAAAGATTTAACATTTTACAAGAAAAAAAAATATTTTCAATCTTTAAAAAAAACATGAATTGAAATTAAATGAACATTATTCGCATGTGTTTTAACATTATGAAATGTTACACAGATATAAGAAAAACATCAAGTAAGAACTTCACTAAAAAATGGTCAATGCATCTTAATAAAATGGTCTGGGCATCTTAATATCTTTTACCAAAAATTTTTACACAATAAACAAAAATATCATAATACAACCAATATTTTAGAACTGTAGATAAAGTAGAACTTGCATAAATAAGCATACTATTACAGATTTATTGCATCTGTAACAGTCATGCAAAATTTTACAGGGTTGTTTTTATGGAATCCATTGTAATACTGTTACACAGAATTTTTCATTCATTTGTTTTAGTATAACACTACTATACAGAAATAGCAACAATATACAAGATATGCTAGCATCTCGTATATTAAAGAAACTTATAATTCTAAATTGTCACCAACATAAAAATAACAGTTAAAATAGATTTTACAGCACAGGACACTTGATTCCATTAAATTTCATGCTAAAATTTAATTCTAAATAATAATTAATCACTCTCACAAAAAGAGATTATAGCTACAAGCCTCTGTTTAGTATGTTCAGCCAATCAGAATTTGGCTCTTATAACATCATTTTCCTAATACCCTAACAAGCCTTCAGTATTACTTACATTGTAGTAGATTTTAGTCATTTTTCTTTTACAAGCCAATTATGGTCAACTATTTGCACTTCTCAAGATCTTGTTCGGACTTCAGTGTATGATTGTATGAAATAGTCACTCATCATATATTAAGTAAGTCTCAACAGGCTTAAACAATTAATTACTTTTAAAGTTTAACTTTACTGATTTTTAATTTCATAATTAATGAGATTTATTTCAAATTATTTAAATTTTTAATAATAGAAATGATGAGAAGGTATCTCCATAACTTTAACCTTTCCCCTTTTATTAATGGAAACAAGAACTTTGAGTGTGTCAGTATGTATGTATGTATGTATGTATGTGTATATATATATATATATATATATATATATATATATATATATATATATATATATAGCACCTATTTTTGAATGAATTTATGAATTAAAGATGTCTTTATGATATAATTTAGGTTTTTACTAAAATGATTATAGTTCATTTTGAATTCTTAATAGATTCAAAAAATGGTTATGCTAGTTCTTTTTGTCATGTTTTCTTAATTTGTAGTTATATTATTTTTATTGTTTTTCAACTTTGCCTCTTGGTTTTGAATATTCATCTATTTTTCGTAGTTCTACAAATGTTTTCTTTTGTTGATTTTGCATTTTAATTGTTCTCTTATACCTTTGTGTTTTAATAATAATTTCATTGCTTTATCATATATATATATATATATATATATATATATATATATATATATATAATTTAAAAAATACTGTTTAAAAATTTCTAGTAGTTGCATTTGTAAACTGCAGTACTCTGAATAAAAATAAAACAATACTTCTTAAAATGTGATATGTTAATGAAAAATAGAATAAACTTAAATTCACTGCTTATTTCTCACAATCTTTACAAATTTTAAGATTTTACATAAACCCTAAAATTAAACAGTAACATAAATAAAAATAAAACAAATATTTATTTCAATTTAATAATAAATATTATGAACGGAATAGATTTTTATCTCAATTCTAAAAGTTTTCATGAATCATTAAAATTACATAGAATGAAAAAATTCCATTTTAAAGAACATTTTCATTCTTTTCCTATTAAATGAAATTTTTTTATACAACAAAAAATATAAATATATACAAATTTATATTTTTTGCAATACAAAAAATAATAAACATGAAAATCAAAACTTAAATAACAAATGAAACATATGAAAAATATTTCATGTAAAAAAATTTAAGTATAATCATACAAAAACAGGCAAAGTACAAATTCTCACATTTCAATTAATTTCAATTCTCAAATTTAATTCCCTCAGTTGGATTCATACATCTTTATCAGAATTAATGAGATGAAATGAAATTCATTAAATGCATTTTCAAGCATTTCTAAAATTTGTTTATTTCTCCCAGTTTATTTATTAATGGATATTTTAACAATAGAGATTGAATCTATATTAATCACAATATATGATACACGTATATTAATGTTTGTGTCGAATATTTGAACAAAGCTTGAAACTAAAATTGATACCTATGTATTAATTTTTGTTGTTTCAGTTATAATAGCTGTTATGGATAGCTTTGAATATACTATGTCTTATAAAAAAAATTAAACATTAAAAAATTTGCTAATTTGGATTACAAACAGTATCAAATAATTTTCAATAATATAATTTCAAAGTTTAATTTTCTAATTTTTAATCAAATTACTATTAATATTCCAGTCAGTTTTTGAGATTAAGATACATACACACTAGTAATTTTTTTACAAAACTTAAAGAACAATATTTTACCAACATAATTTAAAGAAATAATCCAAGTCTAAAAAGCAACAAAGGCAAATACAAAATCTTTTAAATCAAGGTCACTGAAACAATTTACTTCTTTGTGAGGGTATACAGTAACACCTCCCAAATAAGAGACACCCACCGGATTAGACATTTTATCCCTTAAATAGAAGTATCAGTTAATAAGAGATAAATACATGTACTATTCAAAGAGACTGGGACCAACAGAATCGTCCCTTAAAAAAAAGGTTTTTTTCTTAATTTGTGGTGTCCTGTACTTCTGTATATGAGTTGTTTATTATAATAATTTGCATATAAACAAAATATTAAGAAATTCAATATTTGAATCCAAGTTTTTATGAAAATTTATCCATAGAAACAATCTTTTAATCAAGATTCTTACTTTGTAACACCCCCCCCCAAAAAAAAAAAAAGATAAATTAAAATAACAGATTTTATCAGCAAGATGAAAAATCAAAAGAAAGTTAGAGAAAATAACAGTTTCTTTTTTAAAAAAATAGATTCACTAGCCATATGCATGTTTTATCTACAAATTTTTTTTAAAAAAACTAATATTAATGCTTTATTTCTTCAAAATGTGTAGTAAACTGACCTTGACATCTGTACCATCAGTTGGCATGAATTCTTCATAAATGAAAGAGCCAGATTTCCGCACACGACTCTCAGGAGAATACACACTACTCCGGCTCCCAATCTGAAAATGGAATGACAACTTTCAAAATTTCACCTACATATATATAGTTCCTAATTGCACCATATTAACTCATGAACAAATTAGTTATCAGTATACACATTAAGTAGGCTCAATTTTACATAAGCATTGGCATACTATTTACCACTATAGAAAAAAGAATAAGTGAAAAATAGTAAGGTATTTTACAACTAAACAAATATGATTGATTCAATATTAATTCATTTCATACTTAACAATAAAACCATGACCATTAGTGATAAACCTAATAGTTTTGAGCTATGATCAAGATAGGAGGATGACACAACAGCTGACACTACTTTCTTTACTTAAGCAACATGCCAAATCAAAGACTTCGAGCCTCAAAATATTTAACATGATTCAATCCCATTTTATAATGGGTCTTGAGTGGAATCAAGACACCAAATTGCCATAAACTTAAGCATCAAGAGAGCTAGTGACAAAGACCACTCAGTTACTGAGACAACTTTAAAATGATAAATTAAAATGCAATTCCTTTTCTACGAGATTCAAACCACTGAATAGGACCCACATAATAGAACTGGAGGTAACGTAACATTTTCTAATACATTGTACAACAAGAATATTGGAACAAATGTTTTGGTTACTCTAAAGAAAAACAAAAAAGTTGCTATATCATTTGCAATGCTGCATCATGCAAACTTTGCTAAGAGTCTTTCCATAAATCAAAATGAAGCACTCAAAGAGCTAAAGTGATACCTTTGAAATATATGCCCACACAAAATAATACTTTATTAAATTTTACCTATCTAATTACTTTACGTTTTGCTCTAAAAAAGCTCGATTTTTAGTAAACTATCAATAGTAAAATAAACAAATAGAACTAACCTTTCTGAAGAGCCTCTGGCTTCCTCCACCAGCAGAGGTTGGATAATAGATGTAGATGTTATGGTCCTCGGCTGAGATTGGTTTTTCGACAAATGGTTTATTGAAAATCACCCCATCCACTTCTACATGGTCCTCGCTCTCCACAAGCTCTGGTCAATGAAATGTAAATAAATGCATACAGAACACAGTAACATAACTACAGTAAGACCTGTATCCACAAGATTCAAGCCTTTCTGTACATGACATAAACTACAGAGAGCAAATCTTATATATTGATCATAAAATATGAATTTTTAATTTTTTTAAAGGAAAACAATAAATTATATTCATATACAGATGTCTTAAAATATTAGCCAATATATTCTTGGCACAATAATTATAATATAAGATTTGTTCTTACCAGTTACTTTTGCAAGCTCTTCGTATGTCTTTTCTTCTATAACAAACCGAAAATATTTTATCATTTACTTATATTTTATTTTAAAAATGTTTGTAATATACTTTTGTAACACCAGTTTAGTAGATTTGAGATTGTTTCTTTCAAATGATCAATGATAATTTTTAGCACAATGGATGTAATGATTTATATTTAATAAAAAACTTTTATTAATTTTATCAAACAGAAATTGTATGAGGGCTTCCCAACTGCAACCCAAATTCTTGTGTGTTTCACTTCGTAACATAAACAAAACACATTTCGTAAATTTTTTACAGAGGAAAGATACATATTTAACTTTTCTGAATTTTTCTAAGTTCACATTGTTCTTTCCCTATTGCATTTTAAAATGCTAAATTTAACTGTGAATTTCTTAGCTATATTTAAATAAAATAAAATGCAGAAAACAGCATCTAATACAATGTTTATTGCACATGTTTTACTTTAACTATTTTGTGAAATGTGATTTTTAAAAACCACAATAGTTTATTTTAATTTGAAATTTATATGTAAATAAATGATTGAATACATTTTAATGATTTGTTAGAAGAATGTTGCTTCTTCAATAAAATTCAACTTAAAACAACTATGTATTAAAGTTATAATAGTAAATTGATATGAAGAGATATTGTACATACATTAGTAAACTATTTCCTTTAGTTCTTTTTTTTAAAACTTGAGATTTATTGAATAAGGACACATCAAACAGCAGATATTCATATAAAAATATAAAGTCTGATAATAACAAAATAAAATAGAAATCCAACAATAGAAAACAAAATTAAGTTACATTTCAATGTTTCAGGTGATTTTCTAAAATACATAATAAATGTTGTAAAATCCTTATAAACATAATTTTAATTTGGAATTTTATACTTTAAATTCATTTGATGATTAAAATATTCCTTTCTTCAAAGATCAAAAATATATATGAAAATTAACTTTCTACTAATAATGATCAGCCTTTTTATAAAAAAAAAAAAAAAAAAAAATACAGATTTCAAATATATATATATATTTAACATTCATTGTAGTTTTCATAATTTGACTAATTATATGAATATCTGACAAATTTGAGAGAAGTTAAATTTAATTAGAAATATTAATGACAATTTTTATGTTGGAGATTTGTAAACAATATTATACATTTCTTGATGTAATTTAAACCAAAAAGAAATAACATATTTTATATAAGAATTTAGAGTAAATTGAGTTACTTTTATATGCTGGGAATTAATTGACATCTAAAGAATAATTGATAGATGCCAAAAGGTGGTAAACATTAAATTAACATTATAGCTATACAGAAAAAAGGCAAAAATTTTATCAAGGACCTCCATTTTTCAAAGTATAACTTATTTTTACAAGTTGCATTTTTGGAATTAAAAGTCTATATTTATGAATCAGCATTATTTCTGTTATAACATTCATAAACCAAAGGCATTAAAAAGAGTAAAAAAAAACTCATAAAATTTATTTCCAATAATTCAAATGGAAATAGATTTTAAGCAAACAATACTGAAATAAAAATGAAAGCGATTCCTCACCCGAAGGATGTTCCGACTCTCGATCTAAAACAGCATATCTAGGAAGTTCTATTCCTTCATTTTCTAAAATACTGTAAACTTTTCGTCTATAAAAACAACAGCATCAAATAAATGCTTACATTTCAAATGTAGAGTAAAATGGGGGTGTTAGACACCTCCAAAAAATTCTCAGAAAATCTTTATATTTTACAGGGGGGGAAAAAACAAGAATAGTTAGCCAGGAAATTTTTCTAAACATATATAAAAAAAAGGAGATTTATTATTATAAAGATATTTCTAAAGCTGTATATGAAAAATTACTAACTCTTTTACTTCTCGAGAAGTTGCAAAGTCTGCCAAAAAATACTTTTTTTTTTTGCATAGACAGGTAGATGCATTTCTTACTCATTTTACATTATGATAAAATTGCATGTTATAAACATATTTTATTAAATCACAGGATACTAGTTGATATTAAAAAACAAAATTAACATGACTTATTTTGCATAATTAATACAATGAGTTGAATTGTTAATTTATATTATGATATGTATGATAAATGTTATTCATATATTGAAATTGGAAAGGCATCAAAATAATATCTTGAATACATTTCTGGTGCTTGCTCAGTAAAATTTATTTCAAATAACTAATACTGATAAACTAATGAAAAAAAAATATTCAGCTTTATTATATATATAACATAAATTTTACCTATCTTGGATATCATATTGCATAAACAAATCATTTATAATAAATGGCTTCCTCAGATTTGAATAGTCAATTGCTTTGGCCAATGGAAAGCCTTTCGAGTGGAATGATATGAGACAATCACATATTGGCCATTTTTCCACAGGTTCCTAGAAAAAAGTATTCATATTTCACATAAATATTTAAATTATACATTAATGGTAAAACCATATACAAATACTGAATTTTTTTAAAAAAATCATTTGATTCAAATGTAAGCACTACAAAAATGTATTTTACAATTTTCTTGGTAAACCAATAGGAAGATGTTATGCGACTTTGACATTGGTAATGAAGTAAAAATTGAAATTCAATACAATCTATCAAGTTAAAGTATCAATCATTACAAAGCAATAAGAAATTCAAGTTTAAAAAAAAAAACAACTTTTTACATAAGCCTTAGCATGTTTGGATACAGCCTCACTAAGAGTGCAATGATGTGTAGACATATATGTCTAAGAAGAAAAAAAGTTTACCTAAGTTTACTTTTAATTTACAATTCAATAGAGAAGTAGTTTTTAAACTGTCATATGCATATCCCTTGGGCTTAGTAGAGGAAGTACCAGAAGTTCTATAAAGAGTTAGAAATACATCTCCAAAGCAAGATTTTCCTCAAAAGACACTTGACTGTAATACTTCAGAGGAAACACATAAGTTCAATATTAAATAGTAACTCATTTATTACCTTTCATTTTCATGAGCAGTTATATAAGTATTTAGCAACAAAAATAGATACTACCTATTCTTATGCGAAAGATAAGCACAATAGCTGTTCCAAGTATTGTTAATCGGATTTACATATTATTTCAACACAAATGCAATCCTCCAGCAAAATAACACTCACATATCTTGCATTTCAAACATCAATATTTAGCTACATCCTTATTTAAGGGCTGATTACATTTTAAGTAATGATCAAATGGCACAACAAGCTTAGAATTACATTAAAGGGGGACAGTGGGAACTACTGCATTGCATTGACATAATGCCACACGTAACAGATTGCATCATTTTGAACCATGATCAGAAGATGAAAACACAACAATCAACCCCCTTACTTTTTAATTTTCACACAAAACTACATGAAGTCTTTGAATCCTATTTGAATTTGACCAGTAGCAGCTTTATCATTTAAATACACATCCTTTGGCAAAACTGAATCTCAAAACTCCGCCAAAAATATACAACCAATATAATAAATACCAAGTCCTAATGTATCAAGGTGTGATTAACAATAGAAAATGAGTAAAAAAATCATGAAACTTACATTCAATATAACATCTTCAGGAAATACGACAGTTTTCAAGTATTCAAATTCTTCAAGACGAGTCAGAATCTCCTTCATTGGTTTGGATTGCGATTTCTTCTCCATAGCACAGATGCCAACCAGCACCTGTTTGCCTTCATCCTCCCTCTCACAGTCCTGCACAGAGACCGAATATAAGTTATGCAGCAAATTATTTAATTCAGTAATGCATAACCAATTCTGAGATTACAAATTTATAGTTCTAATACAAATGTATAGTCAAAAAAAATTAACTCAAATCAAGTTTTTGTTCATTAATATGTATACAAAAATAAATATAAGGATAAACATCACAAAAAAATATTTATATGAATCACTGGAAATTTTAAAAAGAACTAAAATGATGATATAATTCTTTATAAAATAAGACTGTGACTTGCTCATTCTATGAAGTGATGTGATAGTATCTTTTAATGGAGCAAGAGCCAGATATGGCTATGCTGCACCAAACAATGGAAAGCTGCAATCTAGATGTTTGAAAAAAGATGAAAATTGATTGACAAAAAGAATTGAAAATAGAGAATGATCGCTAGGGTATCCTGGGGCGTGTCATCTATGATTACCAAAGATAGTAAACCCCATAGGAAAGAAAAAGATCCCTAGAGTCCCTCAGGGTCATGATGCCCATACTTACCTAAAGAAGGAAAGCCCCTGAGGTCCCCCAACCTGAAGGACCAGTCCTCTGATATCATCCCCAAGGACAGGGTGCCTGGTTATACCCCCAAACACTGGGTACCCATTTTAGTCACCTCTTATGACATGGATGAGATACATTGGGACTGTTCTTTCACATCCAGTCACCACACGAGTGGCTCATTCTATGAATACCATGACTGGATAACATCTTTTTTCATATTTCTGTGTTCAATTGTGTTTACTTGTTCCACAATAACTAGTCATTTTTAACAGACAGAAAGCAGCAATAAGATAAAATTCAGTCTTTGATACTGAAAATTTTTATTTCTATTTGAAAAGTTTAGTAAATATTTATGTGTATGTTGCAAAGAAATGAAAAGGTTACAAAGAGTAAGGCAGGAATGGAACACTGTTCAATGGATGAACAGATTGTGTAAAAGGAATGTAACAGATAAGAAATAAGATACATAATACTTACAGAAAAAGACGCACAATTCCAGCCTACATTTTGCATTGAAATGTATTGTGGATTAGTAGCAGTTGTTTGTCCCCATGTGCTTAGAACCCTTTATACACCAGTTTTTGATGCAGTTCAAAGGAAACAAGTTCTCATTCCTCAAGAAAAAGATTGAATTATGCTTCTAGCGTATACTACAGATCGAGGTATTTATACTTTTTTCTATGCCCCAAGTAACTTTGGAAGTGATTCAAGACTGTAATTATTCTGCATTCTATTGTTCAATGAGAATATTGGATCAACTCTTCTGCCAAGGTTGTGATTTTCAACAAAAAAGCATATTTTCAAAAAAGAAGTGGCCTCATTTCTTTATTTTATTTTTCCCTACCATACCAATACACCAGTGGAAAATGTAAAAATAAAACTCAATAAAAATGATTACAAATGTATATTTATTATCATAACTTATATATTTTTATTTATCTCATTTCTGTTTTAAAATTTAAAAATGATCTAAGCCTTTGGTTGAGACTGAAATTTTTACAAGACTTGATTAGGCTGAAGCAAAGGATCCAAAAACTGATTATTGGAAAAGCACATTCTTATGTAAATTGATTTAAAAAATTATGCAAAGAGACTGAGATGCATAAAAGTCTGTTAAATCATAAGAGTTGATGAAACCAAAAGCTCTGCTGAAGAGGATGAGGGAAGTAAAAAAAATCATACAATTTGAGAAAAAAAATAACAATACATTAAAAAGGCACCAAACAAAATATGAATAAAATTTTGTTGAATTTGAATTTCATCCAAATTAATCAAATTACTTCATAAATAAATAGCTGATCATACCAATGGATGTGTTCTTAAACCATAATTCATAATAGGCATTATCATACTACGAGGGATGTTCCAAGTTTCGTCACTTTTTTTAAAGAGCACACAGTACACGATATGAAACAACCACCATAAGAAGTCCCTCCTATTGCTGGTCCAACGATGGAAGTAGTATTAGTGGAGGAGGAATGATGCATGTGCAGAGTGATGAAGAAAAGAGAGTAGCAGCAGACTAGAGTGCCCAAGACATGACTGATAACATGGTTGGCAGTGGAAATTTGTGCTCTTATCCAGTATGAATGGGCACATGGGACAAGTCATAAATGAACGCCTACAGACCATGTATGGTGAACAGAACTAAGATGTCTAATCAAATGGTTGAACGTTGATATTACATGTTCAGTGAAAGAAGCCAAAGTGTGCAGGAAGATCGAAAAGGGCATCCACAAATGAAAACAACACTGCTAGACATGCTGTAAGCGGATAGGCACTACAACAGTTTCAGACATGGGGTCCACACTGCGTATTGGTCAAGCTCAGGTGAATCCAAAACAATACTGAGGTGGAGCAGGTTGTTCGACAATTCCTTGCATTACAGGGCACTTAGTTTTACCAGAAGGGCTTCTTCAAACTAATTTCACATTACAACAAATGTCTCAATATTAATTACAACTGAGTCAAAAATTAAAGCAAGGAGTTATAGTTCATGACACGATTTATTTTTTTCATACAATTAATTTTCCTCATGAAAAAAATGACAAAACTTTCTTTCGCAACATCTCTCGCATAATTAAAAGGAAAACATAGTTTTAATCAGTAAAAATTCAAGACTGAATTTATAAACTTCATGGTTGTTTTTAAAATTTTCATAAATTTGTTTCAATGAAGTAATTTTCACAAAATCAGATTGAAGCTTCTAATTCATTTTACATAATACTGTAATAAATCAGCAGCTAAAATAAGTGTTTAATCTATAAGATGTCTCTTTTTTTAAAAAAAACCCTTATTGAATATTACTTTAAAGAATAATGTTGGAGAATATAATAGTACAAAGTAAAATAATGTGATTTTAATGCTTACAAAAATACAAAAAATAACTCAATAAGTGTGCAACAAATATAAAATATTTTTGTTGTAATTCAAGAATTGCAAGATATATATCTATCATTCCCCAAATAAAATATGAAAATATTCTAATATCTGATTACTTGACTATTCTTTTGATATGATACAAATTTATCTATAATATGTTATAAATATATAATAGGATTATAACAAAATACTTGCTTAGATACATATTTTATTTCATATAAAAAATAGATTTGACTGAATAGATAAAATATAACAAAATAAATAAAAATACTTCACAAACAATTGGTGCTTCTTCTAATCTCTTAAGACATCATCAACTTGAAAGAACAATTCATAATAATGCAAAATATTTCTGATTATATTAGTGGCAACATGCAATGTAGTATTGGAATGATGTTAGTTCATTATTAAGGAACTATAACTTTTAGAAAAACTAATATAAAAAATAAATATTAGACAAGCATATATAGACTAAATACTCGAAGTAAAACAGGCCCTCAATAAGAGTCAAAAAAAAATTTAGCCCATTTTTTTTTTAAATCAATATCAGTTTTTATATCCTACAATAAATTTTGTTTGTTTGGTTAAGAATGTACAATTTATTTCTATCATTTTTATGAAAACATTTGAACTTCAGATAACTGAAAACAGAATTACATTCTGCATCAAACATAAATAAGATTCATATTTTTATAACTGCATAAAAGTACGTTAGTTTTATGTAAATTCTTTGAAATATTTAAAAAGAAAAATTATTAAAGTATTTTACAACACTCTATTTTTAAAAGCTCTAATTTTCATTTCTTACAACAATTTTATTCAATAATTAGATAGCTCAAATACACTAAAGAAATTCTTTTTGCATATTTACGTTTTCTTACTTTTACAAGCAATTCATAACCATAAGTTAACAAAAATTTAAAGTATAATTAAATATTAATAGAATTTTTAAAGGATAGGAGGAAACTTTATATATATAAATGTCACAATTTTTAACACAATATTTACAATTGATAATAGCATAAAAACTGAAGGGAGAAAAAATGAAAATCCATTATTACATTTACAGCCTCTCTTAAGAATCCATTATACAAAGTCATTTCATATTATTTCTTTCACAACAGAAATAAATAAAAACCATAAAACTTAGTACTTCTATTAAAAAAGTGGGATTATTATAAAACTATAATATATTACACATTAAAACATCACAAATGCACAAAAACCTTAGTACTATTTAGAGTGTTTTGGACTTATGTAAATAATGATTTACAAAATATGTAAAATTCATAATGAAAATTTTAAAAAAGTACAAAATATCTAAAATGCATGGAAAGAGAATCAGAAACATTCAATCAGTCAAATACTTTTTTGCTTATGTGTACTGTCTTGTCTTTTTTTTTTTTTTTTTTTTTTAATTATATATTGTGGAATTGAGCCTTAAAGCTGTGAACCTCAGCAACTGATATCAACAAAGCTGTGAACCTCTTTGGGCCTCATCAACTTAAAAAATCCTTTGCAAAAATATGAAAATCAATCTATTGAAGTACAGAAAATAGAAAAACGTAACATTTCATCAACATTAAATATATATACTATTCGATAGCATTGATACTCTACATAACATCTAAAAACATATCCAAACATTCAAGAGTATAATAAAGTAATTTTTTTATAATAATTCCACAAATATATTCAAATAGTTTAAAATGTAACAACAGCAGCATTATTTTATTTTCTTCTTCAATTGAACTGTGGGATAAATACGATTTTGTTATATAGTTAAATATTGGGAGCTTCGACCGGCAAAATAAAGATAAGAGACAATGAAAAAATACAAATTAACATTTTGCTGAAACCAAAAAGTAATGTTTTTAAAGCCCATTTTTAATTTCAATATACTCATTATGATTTAATAAATTGTGCTTTTTAATTGCTCATTTAAGATATCACGCAGAGCAAATTCAAATATTTTGAATTATTTTATACATAATTACCTATTTCTATTACATATGACAAGATAAAATAGAGAAATTCCCACATTAGGAAATTTTTAAACATTGCAATGATAAATTAAGAAAAAATAACTTAAAAGCTTAAAGCTGCATTTTATGGATTAAAGATGAAAAAAAATTGATGTTTCAGTAAATTAGGATGAAGAACCTTGTAACACAAATAAGAGTACAATAGAAAAAATATTTCAGTTATACGCAACAGAAGGGACAGTTTTATGATTGTTTTTTATGTAATCACAGAAGCAAAGTTAGCTGTAAGTTAGCAAAAATTTTATCAGAATTACACATGAATTAAGAGATTGCGAGAAAATGGCCACTTTGACAATTGAATTAATCGAACACAGGTATAAATCAGCACACATATCCCTCAAAGTCAATTGTAATATTAAAGAATGGGAAAATATAACAGGTATAGATCACATACAACTATTCATCAAATAAAGTTACTTTATAGTTTAAATAATGGAACAAAACAAAGAAAAATAATTATTTCATTGTGTTTAAATAAAACTACATTAAAACTCTACAAGAAATTGGTGATGAATTGCTGAATTTTGAGCTCTGATCAGGTAATAAGTATGACTTTTCTAAGAAGGTGTTCTTTTAACTTCCACATCATGCCATGAGAAGAACTTGAAAGGTTTGAGGAGTGAAAATCCTAGTAATGAGTCTAATGTATTCATAATGAAACACCCTTAATAATTCAACATAATTAACTTTAATGAGGAATGAAGGCATAAACAAATAACCTGATGACCATAAAATCTCAAATTGAAACATCAGGCAACTATACTAAATATAGGTGCATCAACAATCACTATACTCCCCAAAACAGACATAAAAAAAAGTCAGATGAGTTCACAATCATAATTTCATACCTAGAAAAATACAATGGGAGAAAAAACAAGCTACAATTAACAAGGTGAATTACTAGTTATCACCACTGCAGACAGTCGGTTCCTGAAAAACTGTTAGAAGTGCTCTGTTCTACTAAGTATATGTTTAAAAAGCAAATATACAGGGTCTATAACTGAGCAACTACAATCTGGTTGCACAGTTACCCCGTCCAGTAAGTCAGAAATATGTCTCTCATAGACCTCATAGACAGAGACAATAGAGCACTGAAGAGTCGTGAAAGCCAATTATGTGGATTTATCGAAATTTGTCAGTAATTTCAAGATACCTTTACATGCAATATCAGAACAATGACATTCAAACTTTGAACAGGTGTTGCAACTGCTTATAAACCAAACATTACCACAACCAATGCCAAGCATAGCTTACAGTGGTGCAAACACAGACAACACTGTAACCTTGAGCATTGGTTTCATGTGTTATGGATTGATGAATCAAAGAAGAATAGATAGCAATCCAATATCTAAGTAAGGAGATTGTCTGGTTATCACTTTTTAACTGATTATACAATATAGCAAGTTAAATTTTGGAGTGCAGCCATAATGCTTTGAGGATTTTTTCATGGTTTGGCCAGGCCTTTTGGTTCTCAAGAAGCTCTCAAGACTAAAGCCTATCTTGATAGCATGTTCCACTTTGCCTACAGTGTGGCAACACTTCGGAAAGGGTCCTTCCCTTTTTCAATAGGATTGTGATGTTGCCCAAACTGTACAGCCTATGCAGAGGTGGTTTGCTACATGGATGTTCAAGAACTGGACTGGCTCACTCAAAGGCCAGATCTGAATCCATACAACTCCTATGGGATGTATTAGTACATTGAATGTGATCAAGGCCATAATACCCCAAATAGATTACATAGCTGATCATAGTCCTTTTGCAAAAATGGTATACAATTCCTGCTTAGAATAATACAAAACTAGCAAAAAAAACTTTCTCACAGAGTGTAATTATTATTGTAGCAAAAGGAGAACTAACCTCATATTAATTTTTGACTTATCTACAGGAGAAGAAAAATATGCAGGTGTCTGGATCACATAGCATATAAAATGTTAACATACAACGTATAAAGATGCACTAAGATACACATAATTTGTATTCATTTCACCTCAGTCACATAATAGTTATCCCTACAAATAATACAGAAAATATTGTAAAAGTTATTTTCACAAAGGGGTATTTAGATTTGGTTTTGGAAATGGCAATATATAGTTGTAATCATCTGGTATTGCACCTTGAAACATATTCAAAAAAGCAGAAGGAAAACAAGTGGATTAATTAATGGCATGATTTTATATACAACACATCCTATAGAACTTTATTGTTAGATCATAACCATACAGTGTAACATGATTTGTGATCTTTATTAATAATTTTATTTCCATAAGTCTGGAAAATCAAAAAACCCAAATATGGAATAGCCTATTTCGAAATCTAAATTCAATTGATAGGATAGGAATATTTAAAATAATCAAGAGATAAAATGCTTGAAAACATTTAAAATAAAGTTTGTAAAATCTTTTCAAAACTTAAGCAAACTTTAGAAATAATCAAAGTAAACTTTGAGTTTCGGTCAGAAACAAACCATATACTCTTCACTAAATTTTGATTTTCTATACATGCATTATTTAGAACTTGAAATGGGATTTTGCTTCCTTAGCTGTTGCAGAGTTTACAGTATATAAAATAATCTAGGTGATCTTCCCTTGGAATTTAAAAATAATACTTTTCACGCCTTTATGAACTGTTAATCATTTACTACACAATAACTCAAAATGCTTATTTCATAAGCATCAAAAGATGGCAATATTTTTCCTCTATTTCCTTCTTTCTTATACAAAATTATGCTTTATAATTAAAAAAAAAAAAAGCAATATGAAGTCTTATTAATATCACGTGAACTTCCCTCTAGTGCCATGCTTTCTTTTTTAAAAAAAAAAAAATTTAGAATGAATCTTGTTTTTATATTCTAAACTATGTCACTTAATTATTTTTGAAAAATTCTTTTCACATTTTGTAACACAAAAATTAAAATAACATCAAGGCTTCTCATAAATTTCACTTAAAATTGGAAAACATAAATGTGTATTGCATCAATAATCTTTCAGTCCTGTTAATTTATCACTACATAAAATAAATGGTACTAATTATAATGCTGGTGTCAAACATTGGGAACAATTCAGTGCATCATGCCTTTCATATAATTTCACTATTACATTCAAAAACTCACGTTGCATATATTAACTACAATTGAACAGGGGAGATTACATGTTAATGCGATGATCAAAGTTAGAAAATTCAGTTTGTCAGGTTGAAAAAACAAGCAAAAAATTTGAAAAAGAAACAGCAAACAAACAAAGGAGAGGTGCCAAAGAAAGCTGACTAACATTCATTAGACGCGTGGGTACCATGGCAACGAAACTGCAGGGTGCGTGCGGCTGGAATGCAAGGGCGAGGTGGTTTAAAAATTCTGGAAAAGAAAAAACAAATAGTTTCCAATTTTTAGTTGGGTGAAGCACAAAGCAGAGAAATATGATCAAAAAAATTCAAGCAAACTTTAGTAAATCATTTTAATTCTGAATAATATTAAAAAGAATTTATTTGAAGTTAAAAAATTCCTTTTTTCATATTCTAATATTTCAGAAAACAGAATATAACAAACATAATGAAACTGCAGGGTGTAGTTAAGTAATTTTTTTTTTTAATAATAATGACATATCAAAATTGACAAAAAACAAAAAAGTTAATCCATTAATTAATTAAAAATTTGAAAATTTTATTTTAGTTATCGATGAATTTCAACATTTGATGCAGTCTGCACAAAAATGAATAAAAAAAAAGTCTTTAATTCCATAAAAAAATTATTCAATAATTTATCAAAACCTTTTTTACTGTACAATTTTTTGTTTTAAAAATTCATCCAAATACTTTCATTTTATCATTAATATGGTATGGGCTCTCCAAATTAACCATGAACAGAAAAAACTTTCAGCTAGGTAACCAAATGGATGATTAAACCAATTTATGTAGAATATAATAAACTGGACAAGATTAGCAGAAGAAAATTAGAAACACCAATAATAGTACATACACTGAAACACAATAATTATTTACAGCCAAACACTTAAAGACAACATATGTTCAAACACATTTAAAAAAGAATTCTGTTTTAAAAGGAATAAAATATGTTCAGTTGTTACTCTAAACTAAATGTTTTTAAAGCACAGTTACCCCATTTCATCATGAAAATTATTAACTACAGTGGGTTCTTAACTTATTTTCTTAACTTGACTTCACTTAAATTGTACTCAAAATTACAAAAATTTAATGGCAATCTCACACATAAAAGAGTAAATTACAAACTTCAAACTTAGTCATTTGTAAAAGGACGATAATTACACCTCTGTTGCCTCAAAATTAAGATATTTTCTAATGTATTCTTCTTTTTTACTTATAAATCTTCTAAAATCCATTTTTGTTTGAAATATATCATGTAAGTTTATGAAAGGTATTTAACAGATAATTTTACACATAAAAGATATCCTTATCAATCTTTTCAGAGTTGCTTGCACACTCCTCAGTATGTATCAAAGATTATTCATTTACTGTCTTCAGATTTTTTTTTACTCATTTTTGAATGAAAATTTCCTTAACATTAAGTTTCAGCAACTGTAATAAGAAGCTATCTAAAACATTGTTTATAAAACTGTAATAATGACCATTGCTCAACTGATTATAGCATACTATAAGAAGATATTGTGACTCTTTATTAACATTGCATTGAGAAGCAACATTAGGGCTATTGGAGATGAACCTCATAATTTTAAACCCAGGGTAAATGATGAGGACGACATCTGAGCTAGCATCTCCATCTCCAAACTTCCAAATCAATTCAACAGGAGGAATCAGGATCTCGTCATTTTTTTATGTGCTTCATCCCCACAACATGGTGAGTCTTTAATGGCATATGGCCTTGAACCCATGACTCGACAAAAACCACCGGCCATGAGTCTGTGACCACGATCACAAAGCTACCACGGCCATGCATATTATAAGAAACTAGATTTGAAGTAAACGATTGATTGATTGATAAGTTTTACTAACATCACACTAGAAGCAACATGAGGGCTATTGGCGATGAACCTCATAATTTCAAACTTCAGTCAGCACCTCCCTCTCCAAACTTCCACACCAAACCAAAAAGAGGACTTTGATTCTCGACAGATTAAACTTGCCTCATCCCTGGCTATACAGTGGGTGTTTAGAGGCGTCAAGGTTTGAACCCCCAACTCGACAAAACCGACAGCCACAAGTCTGCAACCATGACCACTAGACTACCATGGCCCCTTAAAGTAGATAGTTTGGAGGTTTGAACCAAATACTTCTCAACAAGAGCTGTATCAGTAAATTCCTCAGTTGATTAGCTAGTTAAGAGGATATATACAGTATTGATATCTGCTAGAATACAATAAAATCAATCAGAATAGTTATAAACAATCATTTTATTAAATGATGATTTCTACAGTGACTATTGAATAACTTTAGCAGTTATCTGCTAAACATAAATTTTTATTCATAAAATAATAATAATAAACAAATGAAAATGAAAGTTTTTAATTAATCACTTTTATATTTGCATATAACAATAAAAGATACAAATTCATTAATATTTCCAAAAATTCTTGGAAGTTATTAAACATTTTCTTAACATATATATTTTGCGAATTTGTTTCAAACATATTATTTTTTTATGAATCTCTGCAGTTTTTACACAATTCTATTATATACAGTGAAAAGGTTTTAACAAGAAAATGATGGGAACTGTATGAAATATTTTTTCAGGTTAAATGAAGTATGTGAAAAAAGAACTTACCAATATTTTTGCTGTCATCAGATTATATTAATTTAATTTCCTGCAGAAATTTACATTTGTAGGTACATACATTGAAGTCTATATATGTATATTGTCCACCACATCATATTATATACGCTATTTGCATCTCAAATAATTATAAATATTTAATAACAGAAAAAAAAAAAACTTGTTTTATAATTCTTTTTTTTTGGCATCTTTTTCAGCATCAAACTGTCCAATACTGTTCATTATGTTATTCATTTTGCCCTTTCAATATGCACCTAAATAACTGTGAATATTTTTCAATATGTTTTGCATTTCTGATGCAGCAAGACAAAACTATATTGTCATTATTGGAATCAATATCGTTTGTACTTTTTTAGCTCTAAACAATCTCTAAAATATCTTCATCAGTCATAAATAATCATTGACTGCAATTAATTCATTCAATAATACTGTAGAACAGCCTAAATATGTAAAAAACTGTCTCAAACATTTCACTGTATATCAATGCAGTTTCAATATCTGCCAAATTTTGAGGCTCCAATGAATCTGCTAAGCATTAACCTAGCAACAGTAGCAATAACTGTTTATTTTGTACAGTATTGCAAAAAAAAAAAAAAAAAAAACTGGAATTGAGATGCAAAATCTTTTTCTGTTAAGCAATTTTTGTTTTGTGTTAAAAGGGGGGGAAATGAATGAAATTACTCCATACTTTGAGAGACAGAATTATTTCATGCTAGTTGAAATTTCAATTCAAGATTTGGAGCATCAAGTATTTTTCACTCTATTGTTTAGTAAATTACCTTCAACTGAAACCAATTTGTGTTGAAAATCACTCTTCCTGCAAATATATATAATAGTATGTATTAAAAAAGTAAACTAATTGAATGTTTGTTAAAACATTTCAATTAAAGGAAACATTAGAGCCATTTGCAATGGATTTAGTAATTTTTAAACAAGGTCAAGTGACAAAGACACCTGAGCTAGCACCCTACTCTCCAAGCTTCCCTACCACAATAATATGAGAATTTTGAGCATCGACAGGTTTAATGTGTATCAGCCCAGCTACACTACATGTCTTAAGTGGCATCAAGATTGGAATCCACGACACTGCTGAAACAACACCAAATCATGACCCTGGGAATCACTCGACTACTAGACCAAACAAAAAGTGTCAAATTTATAACTACTTAAAAATGCATAGGCAGAAAATTCAATTTCTATTTATAAAATATAATTTTTTTCAATGAATAAAAAACACTGCATAAATTGAAATAATTTTCAATTAGAATATTGCTTAAAAGAGATTTCTTACAATGAATGTTAGAAATATTCCTTTATAATGATTGTAAAATGAGATTAATAAGATGTGGATATATACAAGAATAAAAATAATTGAAAAAAATTAAATGAAAAACTGTTTTCTAAAAATGATAAGAATGAAGTTATTAAACAAAATTGCAAAATAAGACAATCCCATTCAACACTGAATTTTCAAACTTAGTTCAATTCTAACACAGTTCTAGAGTGCTGATGCTGAAATCAGTGAAATTCATTCCATGGTTTATAACCATGGAAATCAAGAGAAAAATAAGCAGCATTAATCTTTAATTACACAATTATATTAAAATATGTTCTTTTAAATTCATAAACAAATATCTGAATTCTATATAAGCACAGATACCCATCTTTTTTTAAACTTCCATTTATCATTGAAATAAAAATAGCCAGTAAATATAAAATAAAATGGTTGTTTTTTCCATCTTTTATTTACATCCTTTTCAGAACACGAATGAGCCCTGTGCTTATAATTAATCATTTTTCTAAATGAAAATGCACAAGTGAAAATGAAATTTAACATTTAGAAATTAAAAGAATTCAAACACTAAGCAATCAAATTAATGAAAAAGTTTTCGCTACCATTTTCAAAAATTTCATCTCACATTTTTTGTTTCAGCCTTTTCGCCCTCATACTCTGTTTTCAATAATTTATAATTTCCATGCTGTAATATAACTTTGAACAAGTATTAATTTTATAAAACTTGCTATTTTTCATATAAAATATTTTGACATAATAAAAAATTTGCATTTTTTTTTTTTCCAAAAATATAATTTTTTTCAAAATAATTTAAGGTCATACATTGAAATAAATAAATTTCAATGCATAACTGTAAATTTAAACATTTTTTTAACAATAAATAAGAAATTTAATAAATCCAGAACCTTCTGTGGCAGATATAAAATGAAGATTTTTGTTCTTATTTTTAAGAAATGCAGAAATAAGAAATTTAACATCAACTTGAGATATGTTGAATAAAATTTCTTACTAAAAACAGTAAATTCGACATCTATACGTAAATCAAATGACACTCATTTTTCATCAATTTGTGAATTACACTTAGAATTTTAAAACTACCACTCAAATAAAAATAATAATAAAGTACCTGAGACAAAGCAAAATGTAAAAAATATTGTTTGAAAGTCACCTTGAAAGTTCTGTTGGAAGATGTATACTCATCCTCACCAATGTAGAAGAATGGCCGTGATTGCTTCAAACCTTGATAACCTTGCTCGAGTTCTGTGTATGACATTGAAGAGCTTTGTACACCTAAAAGATTAATATTATTATTTGGATCAGTAGGCATGTAAATTAGCTAAACAGAAAATCCTTAAAATAGGGGATAATAGTTTTGCTCTACATCCCTTAAAACCAACAAGTCTAAAATATAAAGATTTGCTCATATATATTTATAAACTAAGCAACTTTTTTGGAGATTTTCAACAAAATACTAAAATAAATATACAGAAAAATATTACAACAGTGTATAGATCATATAAGAATGTTTTAAATATTTTAGACAGTACCATATCATATTGTTAATTTTCACAATATGCAAAAGCATGTGCAAAAATTAGTTTCATCAAAATTAACTTTATTTTATTAACCATAAGAGATATTTTTTCAAAGTCTTAAAATTTAATCAAAAATTAAAAGTAAGCAGCTAATTTCGTAAGAGACTAATGTTTGATTCTTTTTCCTTCTAAGGGACAGATAATAGAAAATGTATAATTTAAGAACTTATGACACCTGTGAGGTTTTATGATTTATCTGACTTATGATATAAGTCAGATAAAGCAGGAAATCTGAAAGGAAAAGGGGTTGACAAAATTGTACTCCTTTAGAAAACAATTTTTTTTTCCTTCCTTTTTTCTTCTCTTCCCTTTCTACTTCCTTTATCAATTTTTCAACTCGCTTTTTATAGACTCTAAAATGAAAACCCTGCATATCTAACCTATGAAATTAAAACTACTCTTCAAAGAGTAAATGATATTCAGAAGGAATTTAAGCAAATGTTAGAAGACTTTGATTTTAAAGCAACCACTCAGAAAAATAAACAACCATAAAAAAAATCATTTGAGAGTGGAAACATGAACAGGTACAATAAGACATTGAATCCTTCCTAGAAAAAAAAATTTCAAAAAACACAACTGGCAGGGGATAATGTTAATGGTAGAGAAAATCTACTCATCGAAAATAAAGAGTACTAACAGCAAATATGTCAATTTCAAAAATAAACATAAGTTTAAGGTTTGTCAACTGCATATTTTAAGACTGACAAAGATTAATTTCTTTAAGTATGAATCTTACACAGAATTATTTCCTTTCATAAACATGAATAACACATGGATCAATAAGTTCCGAGACTAACCCAGAGATGGCACTCGTAGTAAACCAGTAACCAGGTCTTTCTAGAGTACTAACCATTGCTTGAAACGTGTCAAAATTTTAAGTCGATCGGACCAGAAACAGCTGAGTTATCAAGGTTGGAGTAAAGTCGTTTTGTAGTTTGTTTAAAAAATGGAAAAAACCGAGTTTCGTGTTCTGATAAAACATTGTTTTTTAATGGGTAAAAATACCGTGCAAGCGAAACAATGGATTGAAAAATGTTACCCGGACTCTTGTCCATCAAAAGCAACAATCTGTCGGTGGTTTGCCGAGTTTAAATGTGGTCGTACCGACACAAATGACGCGGAACGCTCGGGTAGACCTGTGGAAGCCGTTACACCGGAAAATGTGAGTGAAGTGATAAAAATTATAATGAAAGATCATAAAGTGAAGCTCCGTGAGATTGCTGAGATGACACAGATATCATATGGAAGTGTATTTACTATCCTTCATGAAAAATTGAGCATGAAAAAGGTTTTTTCCAAGTGGGTGCCGTGATTGCTTTCGATGGAGCAACGAGTCGATGATTCAGAAAGCTGTTTATCGCTATTTACTCACAACAAAAAAGATTTCTTGCGTCGTTACGTGACCATGGACAAAACATGGATACATCACTACACTCTAGAGTCGAAGCGGCAGTCATCTGAGTGGCGCACAGCTGGCGAAAGCCGTCTGAAGCGTCCGAAAACGCAGCAGTCAGCTGACAAAGTCATGGCGTCAGTTTTTTGGGATACGCATGGCGTGATTTTCATTGACTACCTCGAAAAAGGTAAATCGATCAACAGTGATTATTATATTGACTTGCTGGTGCGTTTGAAGGAGGAAATCGCAAAAAAACGACCTCACATGCAGAGAAAAAAAATCCTTTTTCACCAAGACAATGCACCCTGCCACAAGTCGATGAAAACAATGGCAAAATTGAACGAATTGGGCTTTGTTACTCGCTCGCCACCCCCCATACTCGCCAGATTTAGCCCCCAGTGACTACTGGCTCTTTGCTGATCTTAAAAAAATGCTCCAGGGAAAAAGATTTGGCTCAAATGAGGAGGTCATTGCTGAAACTGAAGCTTATTTTGAAGCGAAAGATAATTTTTTTTATAAACATGGTATTGAAAAATTGGAAAAGCGTTGGAACAATTGTATCACCCTAAAAGGTGATTATGTTGATGAATTAAAAAAAAATTTGCAAAAAAAATGTTGTTTTCAATGTTAGTCCCGGGACTTATTGATCCATGTGTTAACTGCCTCCTCCAATAAGTACTTTCAACAAAGAAATAGTTTTATGTGAAACATTCAAACCTGACTGTCAAGCATTTGTAAGATTTAAATGTTACAGCTTTTCTCATTTCTTCCTCCAAATTCAAATTGATAAAAGATTAACATTATTATACACAGTGAATTCAAAAAGTTTACGAATAATGACCTTTGTTGCCCAACATTCCTTCTTCATACAATCAATCAATTCAAAAAGCTCTAGAATTGGTCACACACAGACTATATAACCCAAAGAATATATTTACATTATATATTAAGTTCCTACATAGTCTCCTGACAATTTAATGCAACACTTGGAATGAATGTACAAGTCCGTAAACATCTTCTGGAACATACTAGCAGAATTCAACAGTATTGAATTCCGATGTCATCACCCCTTCAACTCTCCTCAATCAACTTAAACTGATGACCTTTCATCTTCAAATCCAATTTAAGAAATTTAAAAAAAGTAAGCGAAAACAAATCTTATGAATACATAAGTGATTGATGAACACAACCACTCCTGTATTTTACCAGAATTTTCTTCACAAGGATGGATTTGCAAGATGTTTTTTTTTTTTTTTTTTTTTTTGCAAGAGGCATTAATTTTCACTGTCCTACAAATTGGGCCTCACACCCCACATTCTTTTCAAGAGGCAATCCAAAACATCTTTGTGGAATGTTCCAATCACAGTGGAACCTTAACAATGAAATTCAGCTGAACAAGCTCAACATTTTCCCCAGTTTAACTCAAACATGGATAACTTTATCTCTTATTGTCTTCAGTTGGTCTCTTCCAGTTTTAAACCTCAAAAACCACTCAAATAAGTCAAAATCACTAGTAGCATTGTCACCATATGCAAATTTAATCATTTTTGCATGTTTCTGAGATTGATTTTCCTGCTTTAAAACAAAATGTCATGTTTGTTTTAATGCTACATTTTTTTTTCAATGGTAATAATACACATACAATGCTTTACACAAAGAAACCCAGCCAAATTGGAACTAGTCAGAAATGAATGCTACTGATAACTGAAGCTCATTGCTCCATCATCCCACCAATTTCATAGAGTTAGTATCATTTGTTCTTTTTGATTAGTAGACGTATCCTCGAACTTCTTGAACATTGTGTATGTAATTAATACTTTTACATAATTGAAGATTGTTAAAACTACACTTTGAGGTTTACGCTTCAACTTGAAGCAAATATTATATCCATAGACATACAAAAATATTCACCACAACAAGTTGCAAGCATTCCACAGAAGCAAAACATCGAATAAGAGATAACTGAAACGTCATTTGGAAAAAATCAAGCAAGTTTATAGATATTATGAAAGTAATGATAAAACTATCTTTCCTAAAGCTAACATATTTAATTAGATAACATTACAAAAACAGTTTAGAGAGTAGCTGGATCCATGACAACCTGGAAACTTTATGTGTTGGTAAGACTACAAAATCAGCTAAAAGCAAGGCTTAAAATTGAAAAGCGAGGAGATAAACAAAGGGATGTACTCATTATTATTATAAATATTCATGGGGTCAATTATATTGGGAGTACGTTTGCTTTTGTTCTATCTTAATAATTTATCAAACATCACAAATCTGTCATTCTCTGAAATCTGATGAGAAGGTCACATTTCCTGTTTGCATTCTCTCCTTACTGATGGTCACAATCGATAAGATCTCAAGAATCACTTGTAAAAGGTTATATAAAACGAAGACGATAAGTTTCCTTTCATAAAACGGAATTAATAAACACATACCCATCAAACAAAGGATCTGATGAAACTTGGAAAGTAATTAAAATGGTCACTAAAGAATCTTAATATCCCTAATTCGAGGAACAAACTTCATTATCTGTAGTTCTGAAAGAAATGAAATAAAATTTTTATACATATATACACACACACACTGAACAAACGATTCTGAAATGTACTTAAAAGTGTTTTAAAACTAAAATAAAATGAAAAGCTATAATATAATGCATAGAGATAATAAAAAACAACATTCACTCTGATTTTTGGATCTCTTTCAAATAAGTGCAATTTAGAAGGGTTCCAAAATAATTAGGGTAAAAAAAAAAATTCCCAATTGACCGTGTCGAAAAAACAACTACAGCAAAGTAACGGTACAGAAAACGTCGCACACGAAATAACAAAAACAAACTGCGCTCAGTTACAGTTTCGATGAATCTGAATGCGAAATTTTTACAAATATTAGAATTTCAAATGTAAGCTATCGTCGTGATCAAGTGGTAAAGATGAACCAATTCAGCAACCAATTTTATAATTGTACTTGCTGAAGCACATAAATGGAAAAGAAGATATAAAATGATTCTTCAAAGATGCGAAATCATGTTGAAATCACAATTATTCCATTTACAAGAAAATGTTTCGGTAGAGATTTCAAACTAATTGGATAAATTGACAACTTTAAAAAAAAAAAAAGGGGGGGGGGACTATTCCAATAAAAAAGAATACTTTTCAATTTTTTTTCTTATTGATATTCACGTGTAAATTTCATGATTTATTATACAGTCGGTCATAAAAAAAAAGTTTAGCGCTGTGACCAATAAAATAAGCGACCCTAATTGGAAAAGATGAGTGTTTTTTTTTTTTTTTAACTCAGTGTTGTATGACTATTTATTCCTCATTTTGGGCTCCTAATGATTTCAAAGGTATGTAAAATTAATCGAATTATTACACAAATTACATTTCAATATTGCGTAATTTAAATACTTATTACATTTTTAATAAAATCTAGACTCCCCATAATTTGAAAAATGTATAAAAATAACTAATTAATTGGTTTATTAAATTTTTTTACAAAAATCTAAACTCTCAATGATTTGAAAACTAAAAAAAGAATATCAAATTGGTTTATTGAAATCAATTCCATTTTTTTTTTTTTTTTTACAAAATATTGCAAAACAATATTTCGTATGGCGGGGTGTTGTAAAAGGGTTTAATGAATAGATTTTATTTGAAACTTATCTATTCAAGTTTTTGGTTTAGTTTAGTTTATACTAACGTCGCACTAGAAGCAACAAGAGGGCTATTGGAGACGGACCTCGTAATTTTGAACCACGGTCAAGTGACGAGGACTATACCTCAGCTGGACGATACCTCGAGGACGATACCCCCCCCCTCTCCTAACATCTACACCACGCCACTGGAGGACTTTGAGCCCCGACAGATTTAACGTGCATCAGCTCCGGCTACACAACGGGTCTTTAGAGGCCAAGGATCGAACCCACGACGGAACGAAAACCGTCGGCCGCGAATCCGAAGCCATGACCACTAGGCTACCGCGGCCCTTATCTATTCAAACAAAGAGCTATGGATGATATACTAAAACCGAATATTTATTTGAGCGACGGTTAGTACGTCGTGCTCCTTCGCTGATGTCTGTAGTAATAATAATACAAATTGCAAAGAAGAATATGACTCTTAGCGCCATCTGCACACGCGGATCGTAACACAAGGAGAATTTACTTAGAGGGGTTGAAGGGAGAGGGGTTCTCCGAAAAGTGCCAAGATTGCCAAACTTGTTCCAATGTGGTAGTCGTCATATTCAATTTCTGATACATGTACATGAAGTCAGATAATACCTCAGAGTGTTTTCATAAAAACGTATTGAAAAATTTACAAGTTTCAACTATTAATTGCATTTCCAAAGTCTGGTCCAACTATGGTCAGGGAAAAGTGTACTGTGAATGTAACTGATTATTGTAGAAATGTAGCTGGTTATTATAGATATTTCCAGAAATAAGCTAATGAAGTAAAGTGAAGTGAAAAGTGCGAAATCTGATGCAATATCAGCAGCCGGTAGATTCGTATACTTTTCTTTCAGTTCAATTTTCGACAGAATACCATTTTGTAAAATTTCACGGTTTGAAACTGGATTAATGCGTCTTTACATAGAGAGAGAGCATTAAATGTATATTCTACAATTAAGATTTGTGTGCAGTTTCTTCACTGTCTAAACTTAAATTCAGCCTTCGTGAAATTTAATCCTGAAGTAGAAGCTTTTGATCCATTCTTTTGTGCCAAGTTATTCGTTCAATGTGCCGTGTGAAGTATAATTTGGATGATATCGTATATATGATATTTTTAACAGCCGCAAAGAAATCCACGGACGATCTTCGAAAAGAACTTTTGTCAAAAAATGCATTGGAAAAGTTTGTAAAAGCTCTGGAGAAGAAAAGTAAAAAGCGTAAAAGTAAAGGCATCAGGAGGAAAATCAAGACGGAGATAGATAATTCTCCCATACCCGAAGCAGATAATTCTCCCATACCCGAAGTAGATAATTCTCCCATACCCGAAG
>BMAW01050389.1:252916-286018 GCA_019974015.1 Nephila pilipes
CTGAGCTTTAATTTTTATACTGTACTCTTCCCAAGTGTTCTTAATTATGAATTGTATTTAGTGAGTGATTTTTATCCTTGTTATTGTGTATATTTATCATATTTTCATTGCAGAAGTGAAATTCTGTACAGTGGTCTGTGATAAATGTTGGGAGCAGTGTTTTAACACCTGCTTCTATTGAATCTTACCGATAAGTACAAAAGTGTTTGTAAGTGCCATTTCTTTTTAAACTGACAGGAAAAAAAATGATGTAAAATTGATTTGGTGTAGAAATTATATTCTATGACTAAGCATATTTCAGAATCTAACGTTGTTTTTTGTCTTTAGTGGCGGTATCATTATATCTGGGAATTATTCCTTAAGTATTAAATTACAAGTTTCATGGTATGTCATGTAATAGTTAATTATCAATTGACCTGCAGTTCATGTTGATTCTTCATTAGAAATAAGTCATGTAGTGTAGATGTCAATTTTTAGTTGATATGATGTTATACATAAATAAGTTTTAATGTATCAGCATGGGAGTGCTCCAATTGAAGTGGACAATCCATTACAGCTGTAATATTTTAATATATATACTGATCTATTATGTACATATTCATCATGAATTTTTTTTTGTAGTACAAAAATGTTCTGTGATAAACCTTGGAAGTGCAATGCTCAAAGACCTGCCTTTTGTGCAGAAGTTCGGAGAGAGGTACGAAAATGTTTGTAATTGCCACTCATTATTGGAAACTCATTAAAATTCTAATGTAAGCAAAGTTGTAAGTTTGATATGTGAGGAACAGTACCTATCTGTTCCAATCTAATTAATGTGAGATTTTTTATGAATAAATATTTTTCATAATAAATATTTTGTTTTGATCTAGTATTTATAAGCATTATTTATAAGAAATCCTTCATTTAAAAAAAGAGATTTTCTATTTTTGTGTGTGTCATATTTTCATTTTTTTCTGTGTTAATCATTTAAAAATACAATAGAAAAAGGTGCAAAATTACTTGGTGAGTTACTGTATTATTAAAAAATAATTAGGGTTTTGTGAAGTTTATTGTGAGAATAATTAATATTATTAATATACTAGGTCTCAAGCTATGTGTTAAAGACATGCTTGAAGTGGATATAGAGCTAAACATATTTTCCGGAATGATACCTTCTACATCCTATGGATGATGGCGGGGAAGAGAGACTTGTTGTTTCTGCGAAGGAGTTAACTTCCGGATGCTTTGCGACTGCATCATGTTTTTTTCTCTGTTTCCTTTTCTTAATCCTGGATGTCTTTCATGTACCCTGTGTAAGTTAAGGAAGGTGATTGATAAGAATGTAATATTTAATTTCTTATTCGGATGAATTTGCTAAATAAGGCAGAAGTGTGGATTAAATTATGTAACAAATTTAAGATAATACAAAAATTTCATTTGCTCATACATTCCATAATTAATAACTTTAACACGTTAATATTTTTTTTTTTTGGGGGGGGGGTGAAGTTAAATAGGAAGCTTCATTCTTTTTATGTATATATAAGTATCTTTTATTGTTATATCAATATTAGAATAAGGGTCCTTTAGTTTCAAATATATGGTAATGATTTCTTAACTTCTTTTTTGCAATAAAGTTATTATAGACATGTAACTTTAATGCTGATTAGGCTGTATACAAAACTAGAGTTGTCCAAATTAGTTACTTTTCTAAACATGTAATTAGGAATATATATAATGATTGTATATTAAGTAGGATTCAAATTTTATTTTTAAAGTTAAATTTGATCATAAACTTCTGGAGATCAATTATGGAATATAATCATTGCATTATTAGCATTCTCAATAAAGATAAGTTTATGAATGTTTACTATGTGTTCTAGTAGAATTACTTGTGGCTTTGGATTACTGTTTAAATTCTTATTTATATTTCTGTCTTGTAATTCAATCTTAATCAAAAGCATTGTTGTGTTTAATCTTTTTTTTTTTTTTTTTTTTTTTTTTGCTAAATGTTGCATTATTCAAATGAACTGGAGTTTCTGCATCTACTGGGCATTAAATTGATTAATTGTGTATATAAATTTTGCAACTGTGAATAATTTTAAAACTACTCTTACTTCTCTCCTTCCTTTTCAGAATGAATTTATGATCTTGTTCGATTTTTTAAAATTATTTAATGCCGTATGTATTTTTGAAATATCACTGGTTTATTAGTGGAAATTAAAAGAGTTTATTATTTTGTGATCATGTTCTAAGTTGAGATCTGTTGCCAATAGCCTTTGTGTTGCTTCTAATTGCAATACCAGTAAGTAATTGTTATCATTCTTTAAGATATCCTACTTATGAAGGTTGAGGATATAAGGGAATATAAATAACTTGTAACTGCTACATGATTTTGTATTAAAAAATTAATTAGTTTTACATGGAGCTCGTGAAATCTTGGTAAGGTAATTATTTCCTGGTTTAGATTTCAAAATGTTTGTAGTTTTGGTAAACTGTTGTATTATTTGAGTATTAGAACTGGATACTCTTTAATATTTATCAATATTTTTTAATTGCAATGTATGAGACATTTTCAATTGCAATTGAATATTTTAATTTCGTCACTTTGAAAGTGGTTGTAATGTATGAAGAAACTTTTAACTGCATTAATTTCTAGTTCTGTGGCAATCGCACGTCCAACTATAAATCAATGTCAAAATAAAGGCAAAAAATTGAATCAACTATGTAATAAAGTAACTGAATATATGTGAATTGGGATTAAGCTAAGTACTTTATTTGTGGAACAGTATAGAATTAGTCTGTCAGTTTGAGACTTTACTTTTAAGAGATAGGTTATCTTTACTTTTAAGGGATAGGTGTTTAGTGTCGTGAGTAAAATTAATTTGTGTGTTGTAAGGTAACAACCTGTTGTTAGAAACGTGATTATAACTTTCCTAGTGTTTTGATCAATGAGTTCTGTAATTGAGGTTCCACACAAAGTGATTATTTCTTCTTTGAGGTCCGCTGCATTTGTAAAAACAGGTGAGATGCCCTTGCAGTCTCTTTATTTTCCCTTCTAATTGTCATTTTAATCTTCTATTTTTTCATTAAATTTTGTTTAGATCACTCATATACTATTTTTTCTTGTAAATTATACTGTGTTTGGTACAGCATGGCTAAATATGACCTTTGTATCAATATTGTTAGGTTGGTGAGTAAAAGTTTTCTTACAGTTATTTAAAAAATGCTATTCCAAAATAAATTTGTTTACTACACTCAAGTTCTTTCATGTAATATGATTTGTGATTGGCATTAATTTAGATAGTTTGTATCTTGTAATAAAGGAATATACAAATTGCTTATGTAAGATATGACTCTTCTATAGAAATGCATGTAGAAAATGAGTATGATTTCAAGATGCTTAGATCTATGCAAAAATTAATAAAGAATTTTAGTGTGTAAATATGCGGTGTTCCTTCCTTGCCCCCAGAAGTTAAGAACCAGAGTGACCTTAATTGTTTAATGAAATAAAGTTAGCATGAGTTTGTCAAAAATAACTAAAAGTAAATGCATGGTTAAGAAATTTTGAGCTCTCTGTTTATAAAATCGATTTGCTATAATATTAAAATGAGATAATGATGCAATTCTTATGCTTTACTATTGAAGATTATATTTCAATTTGGAGTAGAATAATGAATGAGAAAACTTTTAACTTTAATGCTTGGGGCCACAGTGACGAGTCATAATTTTTTTGTTTAGTAGATTCAAGTCCTAACTTCTTCGAAGACATTAATTGATACTGAGTTTCAGACAAGTACCAGTTCAGATATCATCTAAATCACTTGATTGTGATTCAATATTACATTCCAAGATCATCGATTCAAAATGATGACTTTTCCAGCTCATGCAGGACCATGAGATGTTATTGAGTGGCATAGGTGGATGTCACTCTCAATATTAGTAAAATTCGCAAATCCATTGTTGAAAAATGGATTCAGTCTCATTCATAGTTTTCCAGAGATACACCTATTTGGAATTTTTCCTCATGTCTACATAATGTGTCAAATGTAATAGAAAGCACACGTGTCACTTTCTTTGAATTTCAGTTTATATAATATCAATTGTAATGTCAGTCTTGAGAATAATATATATTTTCTTTTTGCTTTAGTGTTGTCAATAACTGCATTCATTGATATTCTCTGACATCCTTCTAATTTGTTTATAAAGATACCACTTCCTGCAAATTTCGTATTTATATGCGAAATTTTGAGTAGGTAATGTATTTTCATTTATATGATCTTTGTAATAAAGTTTTTTTTATTTCAATACTGTGTCGTCAGTGTCAATTTTATTGTGTTTCAATGTGAGTGTCAAAACTACTGGTTTATATTTCTTTCAATGAACGTAACATTGGGCAATCATTTAAAATTATTCATTATGTTTAAGCAAACTGAGGTTTGTTGAAATACCAACTTCAAAACAGATTCTTTAGATATCTTATATTGCAATTTCTACAGCTATAAAAAATGGCTTTTATATTCCCTGTCTTCTTGAGTCAAGGAGTTATGATCAGTGACTTTCCTCCATTGTGTACGGATCCCGCCTGATGCTATTCAAGACCTGCCATGTAACCGGGTTGATTTTTGATTAAGTCAGTCAAGGCTCTGATGTTCAGTGAGGGAGGTACTGGTTCAGGTGACAATTTAGTTGCTTGACTGAATTTCAAAATTGTGAGTTCCATTGTCCTTGTGTTGCTTTTAAGTTTAACAATAAAAACGATCTGGTTTCAACCACATCTCTTGACCAAGGTTCAAAATTATGTAACTCGTCTCCAGTAGATCTCGCGTGGCTTCCAAGTTTATCATTGGCTTCTAATGATTGTATTTTCTTCCCTGTATAGAATCAAATGCAATCATTTTTATGAATATTTATCCATTAACTTGCATGAACAAATTTGTTTGAAAGAATGTGCTTCTGCAGTCACTGTAATTTAGGAAAAATAATTAAAATTAAAAATTTTAAAGTAATTCTCTTGGCTAAAATCTTGTGTTGTAAAATCTGTCCCTGAACTTTTAATTTTAAACACTCGTAATTTCTGTAATATCTGTTCGCACAAAGTTTGAATCCAGCTGTATACTGTATGACATAAAAGAATATATCTAACATTTATTTTAGCGCAAATCAAATAACATTTATTTTAGCGTAAATCAAATGAAATAAAATTCATGTAGTCCCACATAGTGGCTGCAGTTTGCAAGGTCATGTTTGGTGTTGTTTGAGTCAAATCCTGCTTATACTAAAGACCCGACCCATATGGTGGCCGGGTATTGCAGAATAGTTCTACTGTAGCTCATGCATGTCGTAAGAGGTGACTAAAATGGGTACCCAGCGTCTGGGGGTATAGCCGGATATCCTGCCCCTGGAGATTATATCGGGATCTCGGAGATTTGCCTTCTTTATGTAAGTATGGGCATCATTACCCCGAGGTGCTCCATGGATCTTTTTCTTTCCCATGGGGGTTTACTGTCTTTGTACACATGAGTGACGAGCCCCCTGATTACCCTAGCGATTCTTCTTTATTTTCGACCTTCCTTCTTGTCAACCAGTTTTTGTCTTTTTTTCACATCTAGACAACAGTTGCATCTTGTTTGGCGCAGCATAGCCACATCTGGTTCTTGTGCCAATTACTTTCATAACTGCACTGTATACTAAAGACCCATCCTGTAGCTGGGCTGATACATGTTCAATCTATTGGCACTCAAAGTTCTTTCATTGGCATAGTGTAGACGTTTAGAAAGTAGACAGTCAGTTCAAGTGTTGTCCTGATTACTTGAACAAGGTTCAATATGACGAGACCAATGTTTTGTGGTTTTTTTCTAAGTGTGATGTTGATTAATAACACTGCAGCAAACATTTATTTTTTTTATAGTTTTTACGTGTGATAATATAATTTTGATGAAGATAATAGCTTTGAAATCTTGGTTAAAAAGGAAACACTTTTTTGTGCTATTAATTATGAGGCATACAAAGTGAAGTGTTGTATATTGATTTCTATATACCAATTAAAATATAATTAATAACTTTTGTTTGATAGTACCCTGCTTTATTTCACCAAATTACAGGTGTGAATATTTTTTAAAAATTGTTTTTTGTCTTGGCAAATAGAAGAAGCTGTTTTTTTTTTTTTTTTTTTTTTTTTGAACACTTGCACAAATTACATGATTTATGATTTTGCAGTGGTCATGATTGTAGACTTAATATCACTGTTGTGGGTTCAGGAGACCCTTTGCATTAGAATGGTTGATGCATATTAAATCCATTGAGACTACTGCGAGTTATTCAAAATAAGATTATAATTATTATTGATTAAAATATATAATTATTACTTAAGTTATTAGGGTGGCTATTTTTATCTTGTCGGAAAATTCTTAATGGAAAAAATCTTCAGAAACTGATGTCAGCGTATTAATTTTTTATTAGAAATTTCTTTGGGAATTTTTTTCCAGTTTATTTTATTCTTTAATAATTTATTTAAATTTTATGCTATCTTACCAAAAACATAATTTGTTACCATTTTTACTATGCCCCCCCTTTTGATTAGTTAAATGATTCAAAATACATTTTGATTTTAAATGCCTGCATTCAAAACATTCATACCTACCTGCCTCATTTAAATAAATATTTTTCAATATGGAAAAGTAGACTGTAGGAATTTTATGATTTTTTTTTGTTTGCAACAATAGCATGCAATATAGAAAACATAAGGAAAGGTAGAAGAAAGAGAAAAAAAAAAACTGCACTATAATCTATGATGATGCTTCCTGAAAAAGATTGTAAAATCGTTCAGCCAAAATGGGAATGGTTCAACGTAAGCATTTTTAATAAAATATATTCTGATTGGCTAGGCCTTGTTAAAAAAATTACTTTTCTGCTATTACTTGCTTTTTGTTTAAATATGTATGTATATTTTAGAAGATTAAAACAACCAAAGAAACAAATTTAAAAATTTTATTTTATGGAAATTTATTTTTAGAAAATAATGATTTAATAAATAAAAGTCGAATTACAAATTTGTTGTGGATATTACTATTTTCTCATAAATCATTTATAATTTCAATATCAAACTGACTAAAAGATACTCAAATGAATTTTTAAAAATGTTTTCTGTTTATACTTCCATCATTGGAAAGGTAAGAAGTAGAATAACTTGAGAAATTTTTAAATGGGATTGAAGAAATTATTTCCATCATAAAAATTACTATTGGGATTTTAGTTATTATTTTAACTTTCAATATTATCCATGACTTAATGAGAGTTATTGAAGCTTTTGATTTACTGTTCTGTAGCTTTACTCTGAAGTTCGGATAACTTAGATTTGGTTTATCAATCGTAGAGGTAAAACAGCTATGAGACTTGAAGCAGGCAGGAAACTAGCTCTGTGGGAAATCTATTTACTATTCCTTTCTTAAATTGAATTTCGTCACACTTTTACTTTTAACTATTAGATACTCTAGCTATGTTTTTATAAGTTCTACCCCATTTGACCTCTTTATTGGGGAGAGGTGTATGGTCAGTGACTCGACATTACATTTGCGATGTTGTTATATCCATGGATAGTGCTCAAATGACTGGATGTCAGCAGATGCCAGATTAATTGCCTTAGGGACTGTAGAGGAATTCCTTAGTGAATAAGTAGATGTGTGGGACAAAATCAAGTTTAAAAAGATTTAGTATAATGATAGGACACAAATATGCTCTGATGTCAATTTAGTATCTGGGCTATTTCTTCAATTATTATAGGTTTTCAGAATGGATTTTCATGCCCTTGTAATGATATTGTTGATAGATTCATTTTTGTGACAAGTCGGAATTATTGTTTTAATGTTATACAGACATTGCATATAAAAAAAAAAAAAATTGCTGTGAAGAAGTTAATATGCTTATCAGAGGGATATATAAGGTTTTATAATTTGTGAAATCAAATTGCTTGATTTTTGTTTTAATGTTCTGAAATTTATAGACTTGTCGGGGGGGGGGACATTGTTTCTGTAACAATTTTATTTTCAAACATGTTGTATTTATCAGTAAAAATAAGTGTCGAACTAAAATTTTCAGATTGGAGAGATTTCAATGCATATATAGTTTATATGAAATATTGTAAACTAAACTCATTCTTAAATATTTTCATTATTCTAATACAAAATATCAGAGTTATGTGAAATGCTACATCAAATATAACTTCCCATGTTCTGGGCATGTGTTGAATAAAAGTACAGTTATGAAAAAAAATATATTGTAACATTGTTGCGTGTCCAGCCAGTGGTGTTTTTTAAGTCATTCGCCACAAATGTCTTATTTTTCGGTACTCCTACTACTTTTCGTTATTTTCAACCATACTTAAATTTTTTTTGTGTTAAAAAATGACTTTATCTCTCAATTTTTAATGTTGCGGTCTAGGGAGATAGAAGATATTTTAATTTCAGAAAGAGTAACTACCTGCGTTGTTTTCTTTCCATCGCTTCAATACAATTTCAGAAATTCACAAGATATGGAAATTTTTTGATACATTTCAAATGCTTTTTTTTTTAGTAAAATTACTAAATCTAATTTTTTTTTTTAAATTTGTGTTATTTTAAATTCTATAATCAATACATTTTTATAAAGTCTTCAAAAAAATTAATAGAAGACAGAAATTCATTGAGTTTATTGTAGCGTAAATAGACATTTGGAATTATATCGTTACATATCTGTTCATGTATTATAGAATACTTGGGAAAACTTTTCGAAATATCTCTTGAGGTAGTAATGCTACATGCAGAATTTGTTGCTGATTATGCGATGTACACATCTCCTTTTCTTAATTTTGTCATCATTTCAAAGCAAAACACATCCGCAGGTGCTTTTCTTTTGAACGCTCTCAAATGGCCGAACTATCTACGTCAGCTATCCATTTGAAGCACAGCTGAACGTTTTAGTCGTTGTAAATTCGTGACGTCTGCGCAATTCGACTAAATAGTTTTCCAGTGTTGGGAAATAGTGGCCCCTTACGGCAGTCGGAAACAATTCGCCTTGAACCAAGATTTCCCTTCCTATGCGTAAAATCATTCTAAGAAAAACTAGGTCTGTTTGCAAGGCATGCTGTTAAAGGCAATTTGATTCCGGATTCTGACTCTGTCGAGAACAGACGTTTTATCCTGAGCGCATTTTTCAACTTTTCGTACAAGCTAGTATTTTTCTCTCACCACTGGTGATTTGAAATTTCTTATTTCTCAAGGGTTTCTTTTTAAAAAGAAACCATGGATTCGTCCATGGAAGTAGTTTCGCAAGCAGAATTACCGCCGCAAGCAGCTGCTGCTGATACATCGAATTCGAATTCTGAAGTAGGCTTAGCGACCTCCAACGATACGTTTACTCCACCTCGCCTTGACCCGGATGCTTCATCGGAAGATACCGAAAAGTTCTTCGTGGAACATGCTGAAGGGGTAAGAAAACTCATCGAACTTCGGGATTGCTATGCACTTTGGGCAAAGAGACTGAGTGCGGCTTCCCAGAAACCTGATGATTTTGCCAAGGCACACGCCAAACTAGGCATAGCCTACGCACAGCTCACTGCCGTGAAAAGGAAATTAAATGTTCCCCTATTCAAGCTTCCTGCCACCGCTGCTATACTTGCTAAAATTATAGAATCAGCAAAGAAAAGAGAACAAAAAAGTCTTTGAAGAAAAATGGAAGCCATTCTCCTGCAAAAGAAGTTCCATCAGTGGGCGTGGCCTCCGAGAAAGCTCCGGTTCAGGGCGGAGCCTCCCACACGCAGAACCAATCCAAGAAAAGATCTGCTGATGCCAATAAATTTTCTACTAATAATGGCAAGAAAAATTTAAATTCTTTGTCCACGGTCCAGACGACCCGTAACTTAACTAATTCAACCAAAGGAGATGAGATTTCTGATCTCAGTGAGGAAGAGGACGCTGGGGAACCAGTGAACCCCGCCACTCCTGTTAATCGCCCAAAAATTCCTTCCTTTTTCATCACACCGAAGGGTGATTGGAGGCAACTCCTCTCCTTCGCCAGACTTGAAGCGCCTTCGCTTTACAGCAAGCTTAGCGGCCGCTTCCTCCGCCTCACTGTCAACTATGAGACGGAGTACAGGAAATTAGCCCACTTTCTACGTACGGAGGGCGTAGAATTCAAATCATACATGCTAAAATCAGACAGGCCTCTGAAATTAATTCTTCGTGGACTTCCCTCGACCACCGATTTACAGGAAGTCAAACAAGAGATTGAAAGTGCAGGATTTTCTGTACATAAAATCTCACGCCTCACTAAATTTCAAACAAAGGCGCCCATGCCTTTGATTTACTTCCAAATTCTTAATAACTTGCAAGCTGAACAAATCTATAATTACACAGATATGTTTGGAACTGTAATCAGTATTGAAAATTATCGGGGAAACAAGCGCCCTTCTCAATGCTGGAGGTGTCAGGGGTTCTTCCACTCCTCTGAGGTTTGCCACCTCCCTGTTAAATGCGCAGGGGCTCACCGTGCTAGGGATTGCCCCAATGAATTCGATACACCTCTAAGGTGTGCTAACTGTGGCGGGGAACACGCGGCGAATTGGCGCCAATGCCCCCGATTCCCTAAGGGCAAAAACACAAGCCCTAAAATTATTAATAAAAACTCAAATAAAAATTTAAAAAACAAAAACTCGGCCCCTAAACCTAAAATTGTTAACTCTCCCAAGAGCCAGCGTCCTCTCGAGAGTTACCGACAGGCCACCCCACAAATATCATATTCACAAATTTTATCCGGACAGACTACGGTTCATCCCGCCCCTGTTCAAAATTCTACGGCTTCTCCCAGCTCCGGAAATTTTGGGGAAATATTCCGAGCTGTTATGGCTATCGCCAGTGACGCGAATGTTGATGAGCATCTTTTTGCTCGGGCATTCCGGGAGTGTCTCCCTGCCCTTCGCCAAGTCACAGCGGCTGACGACAAGGCCTGCATTATTTTTGAGGCCTATGTCGCACTTAAGCACGGGCGCGCTTACCGCGCCCCACCCCAACATTAAAATTCAATCGAGACGTGCACGACATTTCTCTTGGGTTCTGGAACGCAAATGGTTTGCGTTCCAAGATTGACGAAGTCAGAGACTTCGTCACAGAGCAAAATTTTGATCTGTTTTTGGTTCAAGAAACAAAGCTCCAACCGGGGCACGAACCCCAGATCGCCAACTATCGTCTCCACAAAGACGATAGAATTACATTAACTCCTCGTATCGACGGAGGCACCGCTATATACTGTAAAAGTAATTATGAACATTGCAGAGTCCTCTTACCGAGATTACAGTATATCGATGCAACTGCTATCGAAATTAAAATTAATAATTATCCACCTTTGCGAATAATTTCTGCTTATATTCGCAATACCCCTCTCAATCGATGCCATTTTCCAGAGGAGGATTTTATTAAACTTATAAATTCTAGTCAAAATGTAATTATTGCTGGAGATATGAATGCTCGTCATAAAGATTGGCATGATTCAAGATCAAACACTTTTGGCTTTAAACTCAAAAATATTATAAGCAGAACTACAGGTGCTAGGGTTGTAGCACCGTACACCCCTACGCACATTAACCCTAGGTCCCGACCGGGGGCCAGGGATTCTATCATTGATCTTGCAATCTTTAAAAATATTCCTTTTAATTATGATATAAGAGTCATTCATGATCTGAGTTCAGATCATTTACCGGTCATTTTGACTCTTAACACTAACTCTGCGTTTTTAAAATTACCAGAGCAACTCTCTACCAATTAGGAGAACTTTAAATTTATTTTAAATTCAAAACCCCTCCCTATTCCAAACACCTCCAGCAATGAAGATATTGAAAATTCTATAGAACAAATTGGTGTAACTATTTCCGAGGCACTTGTGACGGCCTCAAAACCAAAATTTAAACCTCCTCCTCTGAGACTCCCTATAGAAATCAGAACCAAAATTCGTCGCAAAAATTATGTACGGAGAGTCTGGCAAAGATGTAGGAATCCGGCTCTTAAATCTGAACTCCGTGCACTCAGCAATGAGATTAAACGAGAAATCCAACACTTTTCCCAGGAAAAATGGGAAAAACACATTGAAGGCCTCTCGCCTGATACAAACACCCTTTGGAGGGAAACCTCCCGACTCAAAAAGCCTTTTCACACCATTCCGCCCCTGAAGGGCGCCCTAGGCAGTGTTGCTGTAGCTCCTATTGAAAAGGCGGAAGTTATAGCTGATAGCCTTCAAAAACAATTCGAACCAAATGAAGGCGAGAATCCCAGATTCTCAGCTCATACTACTCGAAAAGTCCAAGGATTTTTGGCCTCCCCCACTTGTCTAGACCTGGAACCAGTCCAGGCTAGCGAAATTTTGGACTACATATACAACACCAAAATTAAGAAGGCTCCAGGATTGGATTTAATTTCTAATCGCATTCTTAAAAATCTCTCTCTTAAATTTATTTTTCTTCTCACGTTGCTCTTTAACTTTTTAATGGAGAACTGCTACTTCCCTAAGGCCTGGAAGATCGCCGTGGTGGTCCCCATTCTCAAGCCCCATTCCGATTATTCAAATCCTCTAAATTATCGCCCCATATCGTTACTCAGTTCGCTGAGCAAAGCATATGAATGTGTTATTTTGAAACGCCTGGACCAGTTCTGCAATTCCAGAAATATTGTTATTCCAGAGCAGCATGGTTTTGTTCCCAAGTGCTCTACAGTAACACAGTTACTTAGAGTTACTGAGATGGTCCAACATGGCTTTTCCAATAACAAGGCCACGGGTATGCTTTTTATCGATATTGCCAAAGCTTTTGATAAAATTTGGCATGATGGGCTCATTTCCAAGATGATGCGACTTGGAATTTCGGACCAACTTATCAAAATTATACACTCGTTCCTTGACTCTCGCAGTTTCAGAGTTCGAGTCGAAAACGCAGTCTCCTCCCCCCGACCAATCCTTAGTGGAGTCCCCCAGGGATCGATTTTAAGTCCAAGAATTTTTTCTTTGTACGTAAATGACATCCCGAAGGCTGCCAACATTCACTTAGCAATGTATGCTGATGACACTGCTATTATGTCCCAAGACATCTGCAATCGAAAAATTATTGAAAGATTGCAGAGATACATTTCTCGTTTACAGCTCTGGCTCATTGACTGGAAAATTAAAGTTAATGCATCTAAAAGCGCTTGCCTCCTCTTTACGAAACAACGGTGTATTGGCAATTTGCCAGCAGTCACCATTTTTGATCAACCCGTCCCCTGGGTCACTGAATATAAGTACCTAGGGTTAATTTTAGACGCCAAATTAAATTTTGCCCACCACATCCGAAATGCCCATCAAAAGGCTATCGGAATGAGCAGTTTGCTCACTCGCTTGATTTCTCGAAAGAGCAAGCTGGCGATCAGGCACAAAATCATGCTCTACAAGTCGATCCTAAGACCGATCATGTTGTACGCATCGCCTATTTGGGCGTCCGCTGCAACCACCCATCTGAAACGACTGCACGTCTTTCAAAACATTCACCTTAGGAAAATGATGAATGCACCCTGGTTTGTCCGGAATGAAGTCCTGCATAAAGATCTAAAAATTGAACCAATTCTAGAGTTCATTAAAAAACAATCATTAAACTTCTTCAACAGGATCCCTCAAATACCTAATGCACTGCTTCAACAACTCCCCGCGTATGATGCGTCAATCTCATCTTCTCAAAAAAGACCGAGAGCCGCGCTCGGACATTCATATGTCCATTTCCCAGCCCTAAAAAGGCTGCGAGCGCACTGAAGTAATGCATCAGTGATATCCTGATTATTTTCAAAATTCAGGACTTCCCATCGATAAGTGGCACTGCCCCATGGTCAAAATGGACCTCGCGTAACACTGTCGAGCACTCTCAAAATTTTTAAAATCTTTTATTCTAGAAAATTAGACACTTTTTAAATTTTAACTGCATTTTCCTAAGATTCATAACTTTTCTCATCACCAGATGTCGCTAATAGCGCTCATTTCGGCTTAATTCTTGTTTTTCAAACTCATCTCCTCGCGTTTTAAATTTTCCCTCAAAATTTCTAATTGCATATTTCTTTAAATTGGTTTCGGTACGGCATTTCCTTTTATTTCAATTTAATTTATTAGCTAAATTTTTCTTTTTATAACCTCTCAAAACCCCACGGACAACAGTTTCTCGAAGCCGTTTTTCGTCTTCGAACTGAAGTCCCGCCCCTAACCTAGACCCCGCCCACCGCTATGTATGCTTCTTAGCTTCCCTTGCTACGGCATCCAATAGCAGTGTGCGCCCTCGTAATTTTAATTTCCAACTAGTTTCGGCAGTTGCCTCACTCTGTCGAACACCCAGGTGCTTGTTGCCTTGATCCTAATTATGATAGCAACTTAAATTACGATAAAACTTTAACTAATTATGCTCTTTAAATTTATAAATTATGATGAGAGGGTAAGTTTAATATTTTTAAATAGGAACCTCGTAACTTTAGCCGTTACCGTTACCGTAAAGGCAATTTTTGTCATTCTCCCCCCCCACACCTTTGGGTCCGCGGTAGCCTAGTGGTCATGGTTTCGGATTCGTGGCCGGCGGTTTTCGTTCAGTCGCGGGTTCGATCCTTGGCCGCCAAAGACCCGCCGGGGCTGATGCACGTTACATCTGTTGGGGCCCAAAGTCCTCCCGTCGGCGTGCTGTGGATGTTAGGAGAGGGGGTGCCAGCTCTGGTGTCGTCCTCGTCACTTGACCGTGGTTCAAATTTACGAGGTCCGTCGCCAATAGCCCTCGTGTTGCTTCTAGTGCGACGTTAATGTAAACTTAACTAAGACCTGTCTTATGTAAAACAATGTCGTATCACATTGTGAAATAAATGTTTAATGTTGTGACATCGGTCGATTTTCATAAACCTTTTTGTGCTGAAAATTTTTTATTTTTGAAGAAATTTGTTGAGAAAATGTTCTCTTTTGGGTCTACATATATTGGGGTGCCAAGTTTTCCTAGCTGGAAGATCAAGGGTAAATATACATGATCTTTGACAGACTTGAAGATTATGATGAGAATCTCAACAAATACTCTCACTCCTGGTTTAAAAAAGAAACGTGTGCATTAAACTGATTTTAAAATTAAATGTGCTTCCAGCAATAGATGATATGAAAGCGGAATTTTTTAAAAAAAAAAGTTGAATAGACCTGCCAGTTATTTATTAATGGGTTTTCTTTAACTCGCATTGTAGCGTTGTCTGGGTCAAAACTTTAAAAGCTTTTTCCTCACATTTTAAAGCTCTCAATTGAGCTGAAATTTTCTATGCGCGATTGTATTGGATAACATTACGATAATTTTATAAAATTAATAAACATCGATTGATAGAAACTAATTATTTAAAGAATTGAATTTTACGCCAAATCCTCCGCTTAATAATTTATCGTTTGCTTTAATTTGAATTACATGTAGCTTAATTGATTAATTGCATAATGCCTTAATTGAGCTAACAATCTATTATAGATGATATATTAAGTAACGTCAAACAAAACAAATTATTTAAACTAATTATTGAATACAAATTTAATTTGACTCGACGTTCCCTTTCGCTTTTAAAATTTAAGGTATAAAATAATTATGTTACGCAACGTGTAGAGAGTTTTAAAATAAAACGCATGTCCAAAAAAAAACTCGCTTTTTAACTGTGTTATTTTTGTGGTACACTTTATACCAAGTCCGGTTAACCTGCGGCCCGTGGGTCATCTGAATGAAGTTTTAAACTTTCATTGTACATAAAAGTACCAAAGAACATTCCACCATAGGTCGTTCATATCATACTATGGGAATATCTCACTACCCGACTCAACTTTTATCACAATTTCCCTTTAATCTTGTTGAGAAACAATTGCAATGCTCGTTTCACACGGGCCATCTGGTATAACTAACTTGCAAACATACTGAAGTACGCGTGTAAGCATTACTAGACGTAGGGAAGGAATGCGACATAGCGTATTGTCCCAGGCAGACTGATCGATCCCTAATACTTTAGCTCCGGCGTTTCGTTGTAACTGCTGGACAGATTTTATTTAATTGTATTTCGTGTAAATATATTTACCCTTAATTTAAAGCACAATATTCTTGATTTCCCTAATGAAGTGACTTCCCACGACTTCGAAAGGCGAGAGTTTGAATCGACATCGAATTCATCACTTGTGCACTCATATGTATAATGCGGTCCGCAAAGTCTTTTTTTTTTTCGGGGGGGGGGGGGGCAGCCCTGCTTTATATCTTCTCTAAAATACAAATTTAAGTAATTAAATGCAATTATTTAAAAAGGTATGTGTTACCTATAACCTCTGCTTGCACAAAGTGGCCCCTGAGCCAAAACAATTGCTATCCCTGGTTTAATCGATGAACAACCACTTCTGTACGCTAACCGACCTATATGGTGACCGGGAATGACAGAATAGTTCCACTGTAACTCATGCATGTCGTAAGAGGTGACTGAAATGGGTACCTAGCGTCTGGGGGTATAGTCGGGCACCCTGCCCCTGGGGATTATATCGGGGGAGTTGCCTTCTTCAGGTAAGTACGAGCATCACGACCCGATGCACCCTAGTGATCTTTTTCTTTCCCGTGGGGTTTACTATCTTTGGTAAACACGGGTGACGCACTCCTGGGACACCCTAGCGATACTTCTCTATTTTCGACCCTTCTTTTTGTTAACCACCTTGTATTTTCCTCGATTTCTTCTCGTCTAGACCACACTTTAATCTAGTTTGGCGCAGCATAACCATATCTGGCTCTTGCGCCAATAAACTTTACATTCACTCACTTTGTACGCTAACCCTCAAGGGTCCCTGTTTATTAGATCATAACATTTAATTACAGATCCACTTATCATGCAGTGGTTGGAAATTTAATGAATTTTTGCCCAACATTATCTAGTGTATGTCTCCTTCCGATGAAATATCGAGAAATGGACAATAGCAAACTTTTCCGATAATAAAATCAAAGGAAACAATAAATTATTAAATTGAATATTATATCAGCTACATGTAATTAAACTTAAAGCAAACAATAAAAATTAAAAAGTGAACCAACTAAAACAATAACCCCTTGAGATAGCTAATTATTAATTCATTGAATCATAATTTTGTTTGCTTTGAACTTTAGGGATGTCAATTGCGATAAGAATTTCAAATATTATTACTCACAAGTTGTTTTTTTAACAACTTTCTCAGTTCCCATCACGCCGCGTGACACAACTTTTATTTAGAATTCCAAAGAGCCCGAACATTCTGTTTAGAAGTGTAACACTTTCAACCAGTTCCAATGCACGAATCTGTGTACAGAAATATGTATATTCTCCTAAAAGGCTTGGCCTTTAATTACACTTAAACAAAACACTTAAAATATTTTTTTTCTTTGCTTACTTGATTGAAAACTTTTGATTTTGCTTATTTAACTAAAATAAGAAGTTTCGAATTTTTTTTATTTTGTTGCGTGATGGAAATTGAATCAATGTTCGTTTCTTTTGGGAAATAACTTGGTTTTAAAAACTACATATATGTAATAGGAGAATCAAGAAAAAGGATTTGTCTTACCAATTATTTTGTGGACAATTCATGACGAATGTAGAAAAATGATATATGTTAAAAATGAAATTTATTGTGAATGTAAGTTAACATTTTTCTTCTTTTTATTAATTTACTTAATTTTAATTTTCTTAAATTTACCATTCGTGCAAATTCAAATAATTACGTTTCTATTCTACAAAATAATATTTAAACGAAGCAAAGTTTCACGGCAGGTATTTTTAAAATATATTGATGAGTATTAAATATAATATCATTATGTAATGAACCCAGTTTCCTTCGCAGTAGCCAGCGTTGCATTAGAGCCCTGATACCACTAAAGAAACCGCTTGTAACGGAAGCTAATGCACCTTAAATCTGCCGATGTGTCCTATCGTGGGCGTGGCTTAGAGAGGAGGGCACCGGCTAAGGTGTCATCTTTCGGATCGAGGCTCATAATTACAATGTCCGTTGCTTTATAGTCTTCGTGTTGCTTCCAAGTGCGATATGAATCTATTGACGATTTTTGCAGTGAAATAATTTAAAGAAGTCCATTAATGTCTGTAACCCGGTAGCAAAATAAGAATCTAGGGCTTCACAAATAAAGACACAAGTCAGGATACTTTGTATTATATTATTCAATAGATGCTTACACTTAAACGTTTTATGTTTGCTGTTCGGAAATCACCCTGATGTTGTAAGTGCTCTGGAAGTCCTGCACCTCTCTCGATTTCTCATCAATGCGCTTTCGAAGATTTTCCAGCCGTTTCTCCAACTGAAAGGAAGACATTGTTCCACCATTAGATATGTACGGACCGGTGGACAATCGCAGAATTGGAGCTAATTAATTTGGAATTTTCAACGGTTCTCTTACTTCAATTAAACCTGTCATCTTCGCGTTAGCATTAGAAGACATAAAGATTGCAAAACACCAAAGCATTAAGTGCTGGAGGTAAAATCAGAGGCTTTTCTTTGATATTTGTTTCTACAGTTTTAACAGATTTCAGTTGCGGTAGAGCACTCGAGTGACAAGATATTACGTAACTTGATTTTGAAAAAATTCAATGGATCTGCCTATTGATGCTGTTAATCGATTCAGCTGTTTTGAATAATTTTAAAATGTTCTTTTACAAAAATAATGTGTATTGCCTTTTTGGGGGCACAAAGTACGTGTGATATCTAAATGTGATTATATTAATATCAGAGTACCAGATTGGCACCATCAGTGCCTGAGTTTCATCTAGATCGACCTCACCTATATGTTTTCTAAACTCGCTTATTAAAAAATGTGTTAATGTTGTAATAGTTCCCAACAGTTCCTAATTTTCTACTAATCTAAATAAATGCTTCAGTATTTTTACATAAGAAAGCTAACTAATAAATTGATGAGATATAATTGTACAAAAAATTGTGATACTTCAAGCGAATTTAATTTTGAAAAAGTTTATTTTTTAAAAATATTTGTTACATTAACTGTGTTTATGTGAATCCTTATTAACAACTTACCGAATTGGTGATACAATTACTTTTCGATAAAAACAAATATCATTTTTTTTTCACTGGTTTTATTTTGATTTCTATAATTTTCTGAGTTGGCTACAGTAAATGAACCAACTTCCGAATCGATCAGTCGAAGATCTGACAGTTATCTTGCGTCATCATTCTTATATTTCTCCGAAACGACTGGGCTAATCCAAATTTTCATCGTTAACGGGAAAAATGAGTTACGAAAATTTTTATGTCACATAAAAATATCACACTGAAATTTCTCTAAATAGGAAACTGAATTTTCCGTTATGTTCGATAGATGAGCCATTCAATCGTAGGCTTTGTGAGGAAGCCATAAAGCTTTCAGTGAAGTGAATCGAAGTACAGCATTTTCTCACCAAACGGCATCTGTGCTGTTTTCTTGGTTATTAAAGTATTGTTGTTTGTGTACAAAATCTTTTCAAAATTTAAAAAATTTGCATTGTAACTATATCCGGCGCTTCAACACTAAACCGATGCATCTTGGTTTGTTTCTTTCTGCGATATAATTTCTTTTAACTTCTAGCTCTGTATCTTCCCCAAAATAAGGGGGGAAATAAAGAGAGAACAAAATAGATTTATTTATTACATCTTATGTCACAAACATGGACACGAAAGTAAACATTTATTACCATACAGTTGCCATAAGTTTTAAAATGTCTTATAACATGTCAGACAAAACATTTTCTTTGGAATGTTTGCCTACAACAAAATGGTAAGAATGATTTACCTTAAAATGTTCGTATTAAGCAGCTTCCATTCTCAAAACTCTGTATCGCAACATAAGCGAATGTATCGTAAGGTAGTTTCGAAAAGAATGCGTGATCTCAGAAAACCACAGCATTGTACGAACACTTTTCTCTTCCCGACAAGAACGAATGCTACTTAGCCATTTCGGTTTCTAGTCACCACGACAAATCTTATGGGGAGATACCTGCTGTTTTTAGGGAACAGTTACCGAGTCAAATTGGTGATGCGTAGCTCCGAGAAAAATCACCAAGATGAGAAAGATGCCAACTAGTATAATTACAAGGGGGAAATACCCAAAGAGGATATTGACAGTTAATAGGAGAGGAATTAGTGTATTAATCCTGGTGAGATCAATGACTTACCGTGTCTTTCTCCTTGAGTAGAATAGGAAACATATCCTGGACATTTCGTCCCATCAGAATGTCCGACAGGGAATGAAAACATTTTTGAGAGGGATTGCAGCTTTTCAGGGTTCTGATAACTTCCCTGAGAAAAAAAAAAACAATACCTGGATTAACGAAATCATTTACAAAATAAAAGTGAATTTCCTTGATTTTGAATGTTTCTGGAAGTATTCTTGCGAAATAGCCAACAAATTGTCCACCGCTAAACCGTCAAGTGCAACACTTAATACTTATAAATTAGGTGTTGTAAGAGAGGTAAATAATAAACATTATTCTGTGGACACACATACAATTCAAGTACCGGCTTGGTCAAACCGCTATTTATGGATAAGGGACATTGGGATTAAAATAAAATCAGTCTTGTCATTAGGAAAAGAAATAGTCAAAAGCGTGAGCTATGTTGCTGGAAAATCTTCGCACAGAAATTTAATTTAAAAGATTAATAAAAGAAAATATTTACATTAACGTGAATGAAAAAAGTAGTTTCTTAGAATAATAATTGTGAAATTATTTGAAAGAGAATATGCACGCCATTGGTAACGATTACTGGGGAAGGTATGCTCAACTTATGCGGTCAGTGAATTGGAAAATTTTGCTTTTCTAATAACGATAAATAAGGAGAAGCATAAAAATGAAATTGATTTCGCAAGTACGCGGCGAAAAAACAGAGGATTAAGGAATGGAGAATTGTTTGGGCAGATAAATTTTATTTATAATTGTCTAATGAAAAAAAACTTAACAAGTAGTAAATAAAAAGCAGACGCTGTGCATTCTCCCAAAATGCATCATATTAGCGGTTTCAAAAATTAAGATATCCACGCTCCTCTCACTACAGAGAAGAACGGTATTTATCAATTTGACATAAGAAATACTGCATATCAACTAATTTTAGGAAATAAAAGTTATTTTAAAGGGGTTGATGGGAGTCCAGAAGGATTCTTCAAGGTCCCTTGGAGTTTGGTAGAGAGATATAATCTACGTTAATCATATTTTCATTTCCTGTAAACTGGGACTATTGAAAAGTCAACAGAGACTCAGCTTTTTTTTTTTATTATTATTTCAGTGCTTTCTTATTTACCATCTTGCTTCTGTTATCTGTCTCAGGATAGAATTTGGAGATGCCTCTAAAAAGTTATTATTTGGCTAAGTTGCGTACGCCTACACAGGACTCACGCAAGATAACAAGAGACACGGAATCGAGGTACACAGAAGAAATGTTACAGCAAATGAATATTTGCTTTATATCATTACATTATAAGAAAAGTGGTGCCACAGTTACAAATTTGATTCGAATCTTTGTGATTTTAAGTAAGTTACGTAAAACTAATAGTTTTGTATAAATTTTCTGCATGCTACTAAGTCAGTATAGTTGAAATGAATTTACATGATGTTCATTAGCATTTTTTTCAAAAAAAAAAATAGCACTCTCGTAATATGCCTATATTTTTATTGCTATTTTAAAAAAAGTAGGTACTTGTCCATTATAGTGGCCTCCGATGATGAATCGCCAAGCGACTAAGAAATATCGCCAAGTAGGTTGTAGCAAAAGACAAGATTTATCAGTTTGCTGAATACTTTGGCATTATCGTTATTTGACGGACACCGCTAAGAATTATTGACTTTATATAAAGCATTAATCAATTTTAATAGCAAATGATAATACATTTACAATAAAAGTGGTGTAAGCACATCCCTTCTTTGAGTAGGTACGGGCATCGTGACCCCGAAGCACCCTTGTGATCTTTTTCTTCCCCATGAAGTTTTCTGTCTTTAGTAAACACAAGTAGCGAAACCCCGTGTTACCCTAGGGGTCCTTCTCAACTTTCGAACCTCCTTTTCGATTCGCTTTTTTTTTTTTTTTTTTTTTGCTCTGTTCAAGAAAAAGAAGAAAACTAGCTCACTATTTTGTAAATAAAAATGAGTATAAAATGATAGTAATATATGACTCGTTTTCGTAAGAATTCTGAAGATAAGATGGAATTTTTTAAATATTTTTTTTAATTCTTTCGTGGATAGAAAGAACAAAGCTTCAATTAAGATACTACTTCTTTTATACAATTTTATATCATATTATGATTATTTAACTATTATTATTAATCTACAAAATATCATATTTCAAATTATCCTTACTGTGAAGAAATACATATGTACTATATACTAATATAAATCAATATTAGTTTTATCACATACAGTTAATTATAAGCTTTTTTTTTTTGTAAATTGCGAATGTAAAACCATATCTAAGAAAATATTGAGTAAACCATTTTAATCGGAATGACATGCAGAAAAAATCTGTAAAAGGTTTTCAGATTTCCATATTGCATTATCTTACAAAATATTTGAAATTTCTTAAAAGTTCTCAGAAAAATATATGTTTGCAACTTTACGAAATATATATATATCCTTGTTATTATGCTTATCAAACGAAACAAAGAATTCTGATAAAAAGGAAGTCATAGACTCCAAAAATTAAAGAACATTATTACATAAATTATTAATTAGGTGGATTATATTTATGTAAGTAATTTTTACTAAAAGTAATTTATTCCAATAAGTGATAAAGTATGAATACATTATAAGTTTTAAAGTATTAGATCTAAAATGAAAGTATGTATAATAAATTTCAATTTTCTGCAGGAAAATCTGATTAAAACATACACTCGCAAATAGAATATTTCTAGTGAGGGGTCTTATACACTAAAAATCTCTTATTTTGTACTGTGTTGGACGAGAACTTCTCCATTTTCGATGTTTAATCTTATAACATTAAATTATTGTACAATCATTTATTTATCTAATTATCAAATCATACACTAGGATTCCTGTTATACTATAGTTTTTCTACATTTATGTTACATTACTACAATCGTTGTAATATATTCGCTTTATAAATGTTCTTTTTTATTTGGGTTTCAATAATAATAATAAAGGATAGTCATTTGAATTGATAGTTGCTTTTCATATTAGAAGCAAATAGAAATATTTCTCTGAATTACAATACACATCGAAAATTCTTTTGGTAGATCATAGTGCATTCAAAATGAAGGAAGCGCTCAGTTATGCATACTAATCAATATAAAAATATTCTAAAGAATCCATTGAAATATTTATATATAATTTTATAAACAGTTAAGAGATTATTTCATGTTGTTCAGAGGGAGAGAGAAAATTAACACACACACACACAAAAGCGGAATTCTTTCAAACTGGATATTATTTTTATAATTCTCTCCGTAAAAAAAATCAAATATAATTACATGTCACTTTACTTTTTTTTAATCCGATATAAGTATTTGTACATTACCTTAAATCTTAAAGAAATACAATTCAAAAATAAAAACATAATTACCTTTTGCTGTTCAAAGAAATTAAATTTAAAGGAAGGAATTGCCGATTTAAAACCGTAGGCCACTCGTTTCTTCAAAAAAGTGTGATTTCCTTCAGAAACATTTCAACCCTCCTTTTATTAGCCTGACGCCTGTCATAAAATAGGGAATGTGCTTCTGTCCCTTCCCAGAGCAGCATTTATTTGAATAAATTGGGCATATATAGCTTTAGATATAAAACTAATATTTCCCTATTCTCAGCAAACGTTGTAAATAGGAATATTTAATATAGAAGTAACCGTCTTCAGCCAGTCATGTCCGGGAATAACATTTTACAATTCAAATTATTCTGATCATGGATTTTATTGAGGCTGAGTAGAGAACGAGAAGAGGCCCCCCTCAAAGGCGAGGCCCTGGACCCATGCGTAATCTGTTCAAATTACTACTTTGAAACGATTTCTTTCGAATTTCTAATCCTTATCAAATGTTGATTTTTCCTTTCGGAAGAACGAAATATTTCAAAACATCTATGTTCAAGGCTTCTAACGGACGTTTTTCAACCGACCACATTTACCAAACTAAACAAATCCTACGATATTCAAATTATTGCTTTCAAATTGTGGATGCTGATTTTCTTTTTTCATCCGCCAACACCAATTTTTGTAAACGATCCACTTATAACGATTTCAACGGAATAGCCATTTTGAAAAATCACGGTACTCAAGGGATAAACAACATTCACATCGAATTCTGCGTAAGAAATGAATAATCAAGAAGTCGAAACCTCTTTTATAGATTTTATACCGTTGCAATAAAATATTTGCTTGGTACTCAATTGGTGATTTATCGCCAAAAATTAAATGGCATCAAGTGTCCCCTGCTTACTAGGATTAAACGCTAAGCGTTTTCAAATCGTCGATTTCTCTTAGTTTTTAATGAAACCCGATAGTTTGAAAACAGGATTTAGGGGCGGATTTTCAGATTAGCGATCCTTTTTAAACATGGCGTTTTGGCACAATTTCGAAAATTCGCCAAACATGACCGCAGACCACTAATGCATCTGTACTCGCAAGAAATATTCACACACACACATAACCGCAAAACTTCCTTCAAGAGAAAAGGGTTAAATCGAAGTTTGAGAGGGCCTAGCGCGCTTTAACTTTTTTTTGGCGATAAAAAAGTTAAATTAATTAAAAGTTAATTAAGTTGAATTTTTTTAAAATCGCGCCAAAGCGTGTTAAAAAAAAGTTAAAGCGCGCCAGGCCCTCTCAAACTTCGATTTAACCGAGAAAAGAAAAGGAAACAACTTCCCTATATGCCCGAAAGCCGCCGTTTTGGTTTTTTTTGGCGACCAGTCATTTCTCGCCAAACAGCTGGTTGCCATGTTAGGCCTAATCGCCCGATTTGCCAACAAAAAAAACCGAAGGTTTTTTGAGAAGGTTGAACATCTCAAGCTATTTTGATATTGAACACTTACCGGTGTTCTTGCAGCTGAATCTCTAAGTTCGCCAAATCGGCATACAAGCGCCTCTGTGATTGTCTCAACTTTTCGAATTTCTTCATGATTTCCTGGCGAGAATGCTGGAAAAACTTTTTGCCTTGAGCTGTTGGTTCGGACATTTTCACAAGCAAAAGAAAGCTAGATTAACTGATTGAGAACGGATTCACGCGAGCTTGTTGAGATTTTTTCGCATGTCTGCTTTCACCACCCATGTTTGGTTTTATTTAGCTTTATTATGAATCACACTTATCCAGCAGAATTATTCAAAAATGAAATGATTTGGTACTTATAAATTATTTGAAGAGAAAATTCTACAAAGCGCAAGATAATAAATAATTTGCGGTTTGTCATTCGGTACTTTCCTGTTATATAGCGGTTTCCGTCATATTACGATTACACCTAGGTCATCTACATGCTGGTTGTTGCATTTGCATTTAGAACAATATTTAAATTTAGAACTTCCTTTAAATGCTTGATGCTCAGATCCTTTGACCCATAAAATATTATCTATGGTTTTTAGGCAAATAAATAACTCAAAAGAAGGATTATTCTCACTGAAATACAAATAACAATAAACTATTCGCTCGTCTTCACAAATTCTAACTACAAATACAGCGCACCGGCAATTCTACTTTACAAGTTGAGTAGTTCGCAGCTTCTTCTCGCGAACGCGACACTGGTAAAGCCTACTTTGCAATACAACTTACATTGGCGATTCATCGTCGGGCGTCGCAATAACAAGGACGTGAGTGATTGTGGTGTTTAATGGCGCAAGAGCCAGAGATGGCCATGCTGCGCCAAACTAAGTGATACATGAAAATTAAAACATCGTGCCTAGTTAAAATCCGAGTACGACAAATATGAAGTGAAAAAATAAAAACATTGTTAATAAATATAAATGAATAGCTGTTTAAAATGTGATAAAAAGGTAAACAGATTAGAGTATAACCAGGTAAAAGCGGAAAACATCAGAAACTAAGGTCGTATCCTGATTTTCTTTTGCTTTATAAAATCAGTGTGTTCCATTTGATCCACGGCATCCATTAGCCAGGAATCATCCACATCATATAAAATAAAATCATCCTCATGTCCAATGTTAGGTGTTAAGGTACTTTTTTTAGGTTTATAGGGATTTAATTTGATATCTATTTTAGGTTTATTGTCCAGAGTTGGATTAGTAATCTTGCGGTATACACTATTTACTTTATGTTTCCCTTTAAAACTAACAGGTTTTGTAGAGGAAGGCAGACTTCGAGGTGCGGAAGAAATTGCACGGAGAATGGGACTATTTGGTAGAGATTTAATTTTTTGGAGGGGAGCTATTGAGGGTAAAATATCAGCCTGAGAAGATGAGGATGATTTAGAAATTGTACGCAGAGGAAATAACAGGGACGTGCCGATCTTTCTTTGAGTGTCAAAATGTTATTAAATTTGTGCATAGTTATGTAACCTCAACATCTGTTTTTATCGGTTGTGAATATATATATTTTGTATAATTTTTTTACTTAAGCAACTACAGAATAAAATGACTTCATATTTGACATAAATTGATTCATTCACTCGGTTAATTCTTTGCCTGTAAAGATATTGATACATCTACCATTTTTTTCATATAGTAGTAACCTGTTTAAGGTACACGAACCTTTATGAAAACATTTTTAAAAGAGGAAATCTATGGGGAAGGGGCTGTTGATAAAACCGTCAATTCCCCATAATTTCCTTTCAGAAGGTGTGCGAGATGCAAGCAACTTTTCTGTGTTTTTACATTAAACATTTCACTTTAGCTGCACAAAACTGTGCCATTAAAATAATTAGACACACCGAAAACAGGCTACACTCCACGTAAAAGAAACTTCACATGTTGGAAATTTTAAATAATACTTATTTTAATGCAAACAGAAACATCTGCAATCATTACAACAGTAGACCGATTCAAAAAACCTATAGAACAACATATAATAATAATGTTTTGTTGCCAATCGCATAGGAGCAAATCTGTTCCATAATCATTTAAGCAAACGATTTTTTCGTAATATTTACTTTTTTTTTTTTTGAGAGGCAAAGAACCACTCATTTATTTCAAACTTAACATTCACAAATTTAAAACTTAAGTGAGTGGAGAAAAGATCGTTTGCTCCTTTTCTTCATATCTTCTTACAGCTCCGCAGTCAAAATGACGTAGGAAGCCGCAACAAATCGATGTCATCACTGTTTGTGGAAAATAATTTCAAGTGAAATTCATAAAAACGTTACAACTAACTAAAATTAATTCATCCGGTAAACTAAATGTTTGGAATGCAGTTTAGCCCAACACCCTTGGCGATAGGAATTATTTGGCAGTACTTTGACAAATGTGGCTACTCTGGTCCGCTTCGCTGACTTAACGTTCAGCAAAAAAAAAAAAAAAAAAAAGCCAAGTGATTGGGCTAAACCAAATTACTAAAAAAAAATTAATGAAATATTATTTAAAACTTGTCACAAATGTCTAAATATTGCATTGTTAGGCGAGTAGTAACGATTCCCAAAGTTTCAGAGCTCTAGCTTGATGGGAAATTGGTTAAATTAACGATCGAAAATTTGATGACACACACACCAAGTGAAATACAGAAAAACGTGTTAATAAACAAAACAAACATTTACCTTTACGCTTGAATACAAGGTGTTTCGGAACTCATGGGCAAAAATTTAAAGGGTGATAGAAAACATCTGGAAAAGCAATATTCACCATACATGACGACGTTCAGTAATCAGGAAAAGGCCATAGGTCCTGAAATCCGCGGTAGAAATAACGATGGGTAAAAAAACTCGCACTTTATGCATGGTCTGGAGGAAATTGCTTGTTTAAATGTTTTCTAACTATCACCCCTTAATTTTTGCCCAAGAGTTTCGAAATACACTATATATTCGGCGAATCATATAAAACTAATGTACGAAAATGGCAATACATTTAAAAATGTGTGCAAGTGCTATTCTCAAAATCTTTCTACGTAAATATTTTTTCGTAGTTTTCTCTTGAATAAGTTATATCCGATTGGAAGGAAAATTACTTTTGGATTTTAAATATAATATAGACCAATGATGTACAGTAATATAAATACACATACAACACAAACACATTTAAGCAACAAACATAAATAATAATAAAGGCAATTTCTTTTTTACAATTTACAGTTGACCTTTGAATTTGACAGAAATAGTTATTTTTATTTAACATCTTTACAAATCCTGAACACTTTCCAGAAAAAAAAAAAAAAATTTTATTCCTTCTTTTAAAATTATTCTTATTTTTTTCTTGCTGCTTTGACGTCGATTCATGTTATTTAATAGCTGATGTTCAAATGCTGTGCATATATCTAAATACTGGAAATAACATGTGGATGTCAATTTTGAAGGTATAAACAAAGCATGTAGAAACAGGACTACGTGGGAACCTTAGAAGGCTGGCTCTGGAGAACTTCCGACAAATCCCACGCGGTTCTGCTCACCAAAAGTACAAGGAAAATAGCCTTCCCTCTTCGATGATTACGTAGAATGGAACGAACATTACACCTATCTAGGACTCCCCCTAGATAGCGAACTCCACTTTCAAGATTATATCACCCTCACTATCGAAAAGAAATCCTAACTCTCTCTTCAAAACAAACTCCTCGTCTACCTCCTTCTCATCATCACCTACGGCTGTTAAGTCTGGGGGACAACCGCTAAAACCATGTGCAAGGAACACAAAACCTCTTCCTCTGCTCAATAGCTCTAGCCCCCGATATCTGGTAGTTTAGCTTTTATTAACGTCGCACTAGTAGCAACACGAGGACTATTGGCGACGGGTGAGTGAATGCAAGGTTTATTGGCGCAAGAGCCAGATATGGCTATGCTGCGCCAAACAAGATTAAACTGAGGTCTAGACGTGAAGTTGAAAAAAAAGATAGAAAATGGTTGACAAGAAGGAGGGTCGAAAATAGAGAAGGATCGCTAGGGTATCCCGGGAGTGCGTCACCCGTGTTTACCAAGTTAAAAATAAAGGACCCAATATTTATTTTATCGTAATTGCTCTAAACCTTCTGAAAAATAAATGTGAATTGTTAAAAAGCTCTTCCGAACTATAGCATCTTTTATGCACTTTATTTATCGAGCTGAAATAAAATAAAACATTGGATTTGAATTAAACTATTTAAATCAAGATACATAATTATGCTGTCACAGGCACATGATTTACACAGGTGTAATTTTGTACCTTTAATTATAGTTTTTTTAAAAAAATTTCGGGTAAAGACCTATTTTACTGGGGACACTTAGTGAAATTATTGAAATCCCACCAAGATGGTGCCAAAAGCTGGTATTTCAAATCCGAAGCTTCTGGATACGGAAAAAAGATGGCAGCGTCTGCGGAAGGTAAACTTTGAAACAAGATGTTGTTTTCACTGAAAGAAGGGATATGCAAACATCAAGGCTTTTTTTTTTTCATAATTATCTTCAGCATTTCATTCAAAAAACAAATTTCACATAATGTTTGTGTAACAAGTACTGACATATTAAAATTCTACAAACTCTTCTTCAATATTAAATTTAAAAGAACAGTAGTAAAAATACAATTTTTAAATATTAGAAAATCATCGTTAAATTTTGACCTTTTCATAATTATAACCAAATGTTTGTGTTTAAAGCAAATAAATTTGCAGTCATTATTTCAGCTTGTTGATAGAGCATGATTTAATACATTTATACCACAGCAATTCAAATTTTTGCAATTATTTAGGGTGAAAAATATATAAAACCAAGTTTTGTGATGATTTCTCTTTTCAATTAAAAGGCAGTATGTTTAGTAAAATATAAATTACTTAAGCTTATGAAGCATAACACATTTCACAAATGCAGTGCAAAACTAATGAATATACTTGTTTACATTGGCAGGTATTACATGATAATTGGTCCATGTGGTCACGAAGTCGCATGAATTAAATCCATTACAATACAAAATCCTTCGTTCAGTGTAAAATTTAGCCAAATACTTTAAATAATGTGGTAATAACATTTTGGTGGTTCATAAAATATTTTCTTGCAAATTTTTAAAGTATTTATTTACTATCCATCCAACTTAGCAACCATCAGGATATAATTAAATATTTTTGTATAAAATGTTCCAATCGAAATCTAAAAATATATAACATTTTGAATATATATATTATTTTACTAAAGAACCTCATTGAAATTTATTTCATGTTTTTTGTTTTAATAATAGGAAAATATTTGATGTATTGCATAGATGAATTATATAAGAAATTTGTTTTATAACTCACATTAACTGTACAAAGTACTTGTTCCCTGATATACATAACAAAATGTTAAAATGAGTAGTGAACATTTAGTGCTCCAATAGAATCATAAGTATTTTAACTAAATGATTTTTAGTTCGATTTTTGAATTAGCCAGTGATCTGTTTGAAAAATACTTAATAATAGAAAAGTATCACCTGGTCAATGTATCACAAAACTATAATTAAATTTTCAAAGATTAACTAAAAAAATATTTATCAGCTATGCATAAAATTATTTTTTAACTTATCAATCTCTAATACTTCATTTAAAAACAAGAATATTCTGAAATACTTCTTAAAAATAGACATAGTAAAAAAAAAATTTATAGTTAATGGCACATATTTCTTACATAAGGAATGTAGTTTTGAAAAACAAAAATCTCTTCTTTTACATGGACATCCATTCAATTATAAAAAAAAAAATAATGGAATTTCCTTCAATTACAATTTATATTCCACAGTAGTGTAAATTCTCTCACTAAAATATAAGATTAAAAACTAGCTTAGGTGGTGGTGGTGGTTGTGTCTCTATTTTCGCTCAGTAAGTAGCCAGCAATAGAGCTGCTCTCCTTCTCCTAATTTAGTGTGACATTTTGCCAAGTAGAATGAAATTTATAAATTGAAATCAATGAATCCAATATTTGAATTTTTTTTATTATTTTTAAGGGCACAAAAATACCATGACAACGATCAAAAAATTGAATTTCTTCCATTAGCTCATGTTAATTGTATGACCGTTCTAAATATATGCATGTAAAATAAACGTGGTACCACTGGTTATAGACTATGGCTCGACGACTACTTTTCTGATGTTGCCGACACATATCAGATATGACAGAAGAAAACTTGGCATGTTGTGTTTCACTGAATGTTCCCTATAACTGCTCAGCACCGATATATATAAGAGCACAAACTTCTATTTTAAGTACATCAGCAAAATAAATTTCAATCATCAAATGCATAAAAAAAAATGAACAATTTGACGATCGTCTCGTAATTTGCGAGCATATGGACCGAATAGTTCAAGGTTGAGTTATGGATTAAGGTTCATCCCAAGACCCAATGTCCTCATGTTGGCATGGAGCGAAAACTAGGAGGTAATATAAAAAGTACTCAATTCATATGGTGCATCAAACTTATCAGGACTGGAGCATAGTATGCAAAAGGTTGCCAATCTTTCTTTTGAAACAAATTTGATCAGATGAATTCATGGTAAAATATTCAGAAAAATAATAGCATCCGCCTCCATAAAAAGTATACGGGAATCTAATGTCACAAAGGAAGTATTAAAGCTAATCAATATGGACCTATGCATTTTGAATACCTGTCCTGTTTTTATAAACAACGCATAGAAGCAACATGAGGGTTACTGGTTGAGGCCAACCTTGTTATTTTAAATTTTCGACAAGTGAAGACTACTCAGCTGGCAACCTATTAACCAGTTCACTCTCAATGCATCACATTAGATACGCTTAATGAGAATGTTCTATTTGAATTTTTTCATGTTACTATATGACTTTACAATACCCCTAAGTCTAAATAGATAGGTTATTTGGAATGTTGACCTTCCTGATATGGGCATGGATCTCATTTATGGCTATCAGTAGAGGGGTGGAAGGTAAATTGTTAAAAATGTGCTGCGACGAGGCTGATTTAAAGGACGAACTTTATTCGGTTTGCTTTTTTCTTTCTTGCTTGCTTCTTAGAACTTTGAATGAGAATTTATGGCTGATTATCGGGGTTAGGGATTTTAGCAGCAGATGCTCTCAGTTTTTGGTTTAATTTGGTCTTTTTTTTATATGTAGCGACAGTCATGACGAAATGAAAGTATTTATCTGATACTGAGAATAAATGAATGAATCTGCCAGTGATAATAGCGAAAATAATCTAAATCTGTACATAGCCATCAAGTGAAAAAAAAAAAAAGAATGAAGATGTGCCCTTTCTTCAAAATTTTGCGTAAAGCGTCAAAAGTGGATAAAATATGTATGCAAGATAAGTGAAGTTGGACTATTTTTTTGAAGTTGGAAGAATTTTTTTATACAAATACCAGAGCAAAATAAGATTCATTTTTTATATCTTATCACTCCAAGAAAAGATACATCATTACACTATGAAATTTATGTAACAAATGTTAGTATGTTTTGCATTTTCTTAAGATATGACTGTTTCCAAGTAATAATTTTATGTACACAACACACAATTTTAGATTAATATATATGTAAGAAAAAAAAGATTTAAGTTTAAAGCATTTTAAATAATATATGTAAAAACGAAAATATTCTAACGAATAGCGAATTTTTTTCCGCAAATTAAACTTAAAATCCAAAATCATCTGGGCACAGTGTGACACTCCATGTTAATAAGCCGCCGCGAAGAACTTCTTTTTACTCCCTAAAGTAGTGAAAGGGTTAAAAGCTTTCGACACTATGCCTCGTAAACAACGACCGCAAAAATCCGGTGATCCTGACCAATCGGCCTCAGAAGCCAGGGAATACAAGAGGACTGTTATTTATAGCAGTAGAAAATGCCATTTACAGTACATGATAATTCAGTTTCGTACACAACACAATCTGCTAAAACATAATGAATAAATTTAATGATTGACCAATGTTCCTTTCATTGAGAGAAATATATACGCAAGTAGTTTTGATACACAATTTGCAAGCATTGATTACACAGTGTATTAAAATAAAAAACTTTATTAAAAAGATCACATAAATAAAAATGCATTAACTC
>BMAW01050389.1:295992-312295 GCA_019974015.1 Nephila pilipes
ATTTTTATAAAAGTTCTGAGTATCCTCTGGGATCTCATTTGGTATTTGATAGGAAATATAAAACCCGTATTTTTTGGAACTCTGAATATATTAATTCGGCTTATACTTCAGATAGAAGATCATTCTGTTCACGTATTAAGGATTTTCCCCAAAGCGACTTAATTTCCAATAACATACCCAAATCTCAACGTTTTAGGGATTCTGATCATTTAAACTTAAAGTTTAAGAGGTGCTCTGATAAGAGATGCAAGACATGCGTCATGATGGCTAAAGAGCAGTATGATAGGGATTCAAACTTTTTATTTTGTAAAACTTTTAATTGTATTTATATGATGACTTGTGGTATGTGCCAGTTTAATTATGTTGGGCAAACTTCGGGAACTATAAATATTAGAATTAATCAGCATAGATCTGATGCAAAACACTATAATAGTCGTAAAAATATAGGTCGGATAGAAATTAAACATTTTAATTCACATGAATTTAATACTATTAAAATATATATTATTAAAATTGTACCCAACACAAAAGAAAGATTATGGTTTGAGAATTTTTATATTGGTTTTTATGGTACTGTTTACCCTTATGGACTAAATGCAATATGGAACAATAAAAATGTATTAAACGCAAATAAGCAAAATAACCAAGTATTTTATTACCAAGAAGGATTCTACAGGATTAATAATCCTTATAAATTAACTAGAACTTCTAGAGGAAAACGTAGAAATCGAAAAATAAGAGACTTGTCAACTATTAAAGAAAAAATGTTTCAACTTGGATTAGAATTTGAAAAGAACTATCTCATAGGACATATTAAGCACTTTATGTTCGGACTTAATAAAAGAGAGGTAAAGATTGTCATGAATATTTTGAATAATGAAGTTATTCCGGATTCTCAAGGATTTCATATCATTGGAGATATATGTAGATATCTTTGCCATAAAATGAAAAGTGATATGAATATTGATGAAAAATATATTACAGAATATTGCACCTTTCTCTTTATGAATAAATCATTTAATAAAATTAATTTTTCTGGTGTGTTTCAAAAACACATGGCTCTATTTCCAATTAAAAATATCAGGATAAAAAGAGCTTTTAAGTACAATAAAAAACTAGGTAGATCTATTTTTAATTACAATAATATTTCAGAGTCACAAACACCACAAGTGTGTAAATGCAAAGATTACAAACAATATGTAGATTCATTCCATCAACATGTTGTTACGGGAAACATGAACATCGTTAAAAGCGATTTATTGAGAGGTTTCATGAATAAAGGAACTGGATTCAGGCTCATGATTACTAATAGTAACTTTGTAGTGAGAAAACAAATTACTAATGATATTGACAATTTTATTCTTAAGGTTGCAATTAAATATGGTTTGCCAATTGAGGCATTTGATGAATTTAGGTCATGTGTTTTGAAGAAAATTCTATATTTGAATTTTAAAGTGGATAGGGAAATTACAATTAAAGATCTAAAACTTGATATAGATGATTTGCAGAAGGATTTTGTTATCGTTTATGTAGATAAGGTTCCTGCAAATTATGCAATTATTTGCAAATTTTACTATCATAAATTATTGAGTGAACATGTAATGAATAATAATACTTTCCAGTTATCCAAATATAGTAACAGAGAAATAAATAATCGTCTTTTGGCATTCAATAAGAAGGTGGGTTTACACCTTACAAACATTAAATTTCCTTACATTTTCTTAACGCCAAAATTTCACAAAAATCCTGTAAAATTTCGAAGTATTACGAATGGATATAACACCTATATCACTAAATCTGGCAAACTTCTTCAATCCATTCTTCAAAAATCTATTGAAAATATTGAAAATACCGCTATTATTAAAAATAGTTTTGAAATTGTCAAAAACATGAAAGAACAAGAGGTATTCTCTATACATGGATATGATTTTGAAGACCTTTTTAACTCAATAGATATTCAAGATTTAATTAAGGTTCTTGCAACTTTATACAATAAATATCATTTAAATCAAACAATAAAACAGGAAAAATTCAATAATCTCGTTAAACTTGTATTACAAGAGAATTTTATAATTTTTGGTCAGAGTCTCTATAAACAAATTCAGGGTCTCCCTCAGGGAGGTCCAGCTAGTAATTGTCTGGCCAATTTTTATTTACATTTTTATGAATTAAAACAGATTGATAATGATTCTTACTTTCTTTTTCGTTACATTGATGATCTAATTATTTTAGGTAAAACTGAGGATTTCAAACCAAATATTTCATTTTACCCTAATTACCTCAAATTATTAAAAACTAATCTTAATTCAAATACAGTAGAATTTTTAGATCTCGATTTGCAAATAGTTGACAATAGACTTATTAGTAATATTTTTGATAAAAGAGAGAGATTCAAATTCAATGTAATTAAAATACCTTTTTGGAACAGTAATCTACACAGATCCATTTATAGGAATATTTTATTGGGCTTTTTATTACGTAATAACAAATTAACCACACATAAAATAGACAAATTTAATAACATTAAAAAATTCTTCAACAACTGTTTGGATCATGATTATCCAATAAATTTCTTGAATACTTATATACATCACGGATATATTAAACATCTTTGCGAATCGTGATCCAATTTCAAATCCACCACACAACAATAGGTCCACAAAGTCGGCTTGTTAGTGGTCTAGCCGTGAAGAATCTATTTATTTACATTTACACAGCTTATATTTTTACTCACTCTCTGGACCGTTATACTCCTTTACCATACAACTTATTACCAACCAATTGTTTGCATCCTTTTACATTTTATTATCAATCAAACAATGATTTAAATCTTTTTTCAATTTATATGGTGATGATGTGTTATATTTTTTTCATTTTGAGTATGTGATATACATCTTGAAGCTTAAAGAAAATTCCGTCTTACTACTCACATATTTGAATCTTCATTTCTTTGAATTTTGTAAGTAATTTTTATACTTTGATCTGTTGATAATTTTTAGAATGATAGATTTTATTTTGTAAATTTTATCGTTGAAATTTTTTGCATTTTTTAATCATTGAACTATTTTGTAATTTGGATTTCCCAATTCAGCCTACCAGGAATTATAGATTTTATTTTTGTAGATTTTATCGCTGAATTTGTTTGCATCTTTTAATCATGAACTTTTTTGCAATTTGGATTTCCTAATTCAGCCTACCAAGTCGTAAAGGGGGAAGGTTGGTACCATTAAACTAGTTTAACCCCGCTTAATCGGTCCTCAGCCCGATATTGCTTTTTGACTTGCTGGGTTCCATATTTTCTTTTATTTTTCTTTCATTGTTACATTTCTTTCTGTTTTTTTTGTCTTTTTAATTATTTTAAATTATTCTTTCTTAAATTTTCAGTATATATATATATATATATATATATATATATATATATACATATATATAAAGGTTCCAAATGCAATTATATTTTTGTATTAATTGTATTTTTGAAAAATTAATTCTTTTCATCAGTTTCGAAATCTGCTACTGTATATAAAAGTTTCAAATACGATTATATCCTTTATATTTATTATATTTCTTGAAAAAATACATTCTTAATCCATTTTTAAGCTCGTTTTTCTTTTTAAAAATTTTTACAACTCTCTTGTTGAATATTTTAAAAGTTGTTAAGGAAATTAAAAATTTAGAGATTGTATGCTTTAGGGAGGAGGAGGTATGTCATGCACTCAGAAAAGGATATATTTACTGCATTACATTATATATAGAAATTACAATTTTATTAATTGAAGCTGTTTATAATTATTAAAATTATGAAAACATACTATTTAATCAAAATTGAAAGCCATAGAGCTTATGTCAATGATTGGCAGTTCCAAGTGTTGTTTGACAAAAGGATCCGATAGAGTGTTGGTCACGTGCTGGGGAGGTTTACATTTAAGTAATCTCTAACAATATATGAATCTCCTTTTTTCTGGAAAGTTCTCTCTGAAAGCCGCTTTGCAATTATATATCCGTTTTCAATTCAAGAAAGTTTCGGAAATATATTCTCCGAAAATAGAAGAAATGTTCTTTCCTGCAATTTCCTTGTATCTTTCTTAGTTCTATAATTAGAATTTTCGTGCAATAAATCTTTCTATTCATATGCAATAATCGGGAAAAACTATTATAATTATTTCACTTTGCAATTTATCGAAGGTAGTGGCCACAGTACCGTTACATGATATAATTATCAAATTATATTATATACCATTTCATAATTTAATACATAGACATTCTAAATTATCTATTTATACGCACAAAAATTCTTCACTCATTATTTTGGATGTGTAAGTTATTTTTAGCACCTAAAAGTCTGAATAAATTTGTAATATTTTGAACAATGAAGGAAAATGTTCAATTTATTAAAATTGATATTTCTTATTTGCTACGCAATATATATATATATATATATATATATATGGGTTTGTAGACGAAACACCGATCATAGAGGGCGCTGCCTCTGCTACTGAAGGGAGCCCGCTCTTGAAGGAGAGTCGACGGTAGTCATTAGAACGAGGAAGATGCCCTTGTTGATGACTCTAGATGATTTATGATTTAAGACACTGAAGAAGATTGTTTTAATGTTATTGTGAAATGTCTCGTCAAGTATGTGAAACTTTATGTTAATGTGAAACGTCAATATTAAATGTCTGTGTGCTAATTCAAAGTTTGATTTTTATTTAGTAATATCGGCTATCCCCCCCATATATATATATATATATATATATATATATATATATATATATATATATATATATTATAAATGAATTTTGATTTAATAAGTCATGTAATGTTTTAATTTTTATTGAGTTTAATAATTTTTGTATATGAAAATTGGGATAAACTATGACAGGCAATGAATTACGGTTATTGCATGATTATTCATTAGTGTAATTATAAAGGAAAACTTTAACTATTCCACACAGCAATATATCTTTTGAAATATTTGAAGGCGTTGCTTTACACTTTTACTCTCAATATTTTATAAAACATTGCATTTGCCAAATGAATGTTTATTTCCCTTTAGTCAAAAATCAAATATTCAAAAACATGTTTAAATGTATGTAGCATGATCATATATTTTAATTTCACAATTTTTAGTAAACACATTAAAAAATTGGAAAGGGTTATAAAATTATTTTATATGTATCAAAATAATTCATGCAATCATATACTTAAATGATGAAATTTTTATTTTGAATTAAGGCTGAAGTTCTTCAAGAAATGTGTAATATTATAACCTTTCGAAAATTTAGATAAATATTAGTCTTTATAATCAAGAAGTTTAATTGAAAAGATAAATATTGAGTCTTTATGAATGTTATACAATTTCAATTAAATTCCGATTTTCTCAAATCAACTGTGATTGATTAAAAAGTTTTATTATAGTCGCAGTAAAAGTAACACAAGGACCATTGGTGACAGACCTCGTAATTTTGAACCTTAGTCATGTGACGAGGATGACACCTGAGATGGCAACCCCTCTCTAACTTTCACACCACGCCAATGGATTGACTTTGAGCCTCGACAGATTAACCGTGCTCAGTCTCGACTACACAGCGGGTTTTCAATGACATCAACTCGATCATAAACTATTTTAATATTGTTTAATTCTCTGAAACTCAAAATAAATATCTGTGAAGTGACACACGCGTTACACTCTAATAAAAAGCAAATGTACATTAAATATATGTTTGTTTAAAAATTCTTTACAAGCATCTATTGTCTAAAAATCATTAAATATGATATTTTATTAAAAAAATCAGTTGTTCTTTTTGATAGTTATATTACTGATCCATTAGTAACGGCTTCTTATCAAATAATAATTGAAAAAAGATGTATATTATTCTTAAAAAAATTCTTACGTTTTCTTCTTCAAAATGAGTAAAATAATTGATGAATATATTTTTTCTACATAAAAAGTTATTCGTGATGAATTGAATCGTTTGTTTTTTTATATATGATTTCAATAACATTAGCATGTTTTGTGTGTGTGGGTGGGTGTTAGACAGAAAAATATTGCTTAAATTCTAAGAGTAATACTCAGAGTCTTGAGTGATAAAAGAAAATGAAAAAAGTAATAATAAAAATAAGTAAAGGAAGAAAATATAATTTTGAATTCAGTTCTTAGGGTAACATTTCTCTAATCACGAAGTGTAATATTGTTACAGGAGAACCTGAAACTATTGAGAACCGGGGTGGAAACCTTCCTGAGAATTCCTTATTAGTATTATCTTCATAAAAATTCCATCTCAAATACACAATAATCATTTATTTAATAAAACTAAGTATTTGAAGTGACCTGGAAAACAAAAACATTTTAAACTAAAGAAAATAGGAACAATTTACATCTAGTAGACAAACATATACTTAATGTAGCTTATAAATCTGTCATTCTTGATGTTTTTACAAAATGTTTTTATCTTTTCAATAACTAAAAAAACTTAAACTGTTTTTGTGCAAGCTTTGAACTCTGAAATTTTTTATGGTTTCGACAAAATTAATATTTTTAGCAGCTACATTTTTAATGAAAATGATTGCAGAACCTTTTTATTTGATTCATCGTTAATAAAAGATAGCTTTTAATGAACTCTGAAAAGTTTCTCTCTCACGAAAAGACTGAAACACACACTGTCAAAAAATTTTCTTAATCCCAAACATATATTTAAAAATTTAAGGTTTTATGGATTTTTAAGCTGGACACCCACGGCGACTTTGTAAGGAAGGAAGGGCAGACACGCATAACATCAATAGAATCGAGAATGATGTATAATTATACGGAAATCGAGAATGAATGCGACATTTGAGAAAAATTTTGCCCCTGAAAGCAATAATCTCGTTTCCCTTTGTATTAGGTTTGTTACGACTTGTAACTTTCCTTTAGGAGATTCTGCCCGACACTTTTTGAAAACTAACTCTTAAACTAATTACGTATTCAAAGATTCAGGTAGATAAGCTTAGAATGGTTGAACGTAAAATGAAGAGATTTATTGACATTTTATCTGTCTTGTGAGTTTCAACTCTCAAATGTTTCAAATTCATTCAAATGTTTGACACGAAAGAAAAGAAAATGCGAGTTTTTCCACAGCAGTATTCTAACAACCAAGTATGACAGTATATCGATCATAGTTTTAAACTAAGAAAAAACGAAGTAGAATACTTTATTTGAAAGCAACTTCTGTAGTGGTGATAAAGTCGAGAATGGCAACACATTCGGCAGAATTTTAGAATTAAAATAAACAGCGAAAGCGCACACAAAAATTGGCCTCTTATCATAAATTATATATTTAGTATTGTAGTTTTATTGCGTTTAAAAATTCAACTGCACTTATAAAAACTTGTTTTTTAAAGATTGTAGAAGAGGAAAAACAAGAGGGGGGGGATGTAGGCATTGTTAGTTTCTGTTTTAATTTTTCAGTTTCTCTCGAAGTCTGAAAATTTGTATATTAATAAGTTGAATATCAATAAAAAAAAAAGACTTAAAATATTTTAAAGTGTTTTATAATTGAATACAAACGAAGGAAATATATATGGTAATAAATAAACTGTTGTAGACATACAAATAAGCTACTGTATAACAGTTCATGTTTTCTAAAGTTTTTTTTTTTTAAATTAATTTTGATCAGTTCGAATGAATTCCTCATTCCTCACTCATTCATCTGTGAGCATAGTATGTTATATTATCTAACACTCACTTCATTCAGTATATGTTTAAATATTTTGTTACAAAAAAAACCCTTTTTTTTCCATTTTCGAGTTGTTTTTTTTTTCCCATTAGAGTATAACTAAAATATATTATTTTTTTCTTGTGCATAAAATATTTTGCGAAGTAATTAAAACTTTTTATAAAAATTTAATTTTTCAGCCCTATTATGTAAAGAAATTATGAAACAAGAATGAGTTGAATGCTGTTTCAAAATATATTTCTTCCATTTTTGAATAACTTATTCATGCAAACTTATGAAGAAACGGTACCCTAAAACTGACAGAATATCAAAAAAAAAAAATTATATCACCTTATTTTAATTTTAGAACTGTTATAAATTTATGCACATTCTTTCATAGTTCTAGTTGTATTATTTAGCGCATTATCTTAACTATCTTTCACAGAGTGCACTATATTATTTCATTGACTTTTAAAATTTTTGAATTACTTTTTCTTTGCTTTTAATTTTTCACGACGGTCATGCATTTACAATTCCAAGTCTCTTTTACTATCAGTATAATGCATCAAATTATTCTACTCATGAAATACTGATTTTGATACATAATTCCTTTTTTAAAAAAAAACCACAAAATTACGTGTAACTATGTTTTTTTTTTTTTTGCTCGCAATATCTGATGAAATAAAATAATTGCAAAGCTGTAAATAAAACTATTAGAACCAAACACATGCACTGAATTGTGAAAAAAAAAATTCGTAAGAAATGAAGAAAAATATAACTCAAAAATATTAAAATGTACTGTAGTGAGAATTATAAAACATTAAAATATTTTGAAAATGATTAAAATTTTAAATAATTATTTTTTCGGAAGCTGAAGTTTTTTTTTTCTTTTTGAAATGCATATTTTATGTGTGTCCATGGTGAGCATAACTATTTTCTTATAATTTTATAAAATTGCTCAGCTCAATTTTCTAAAAAGATACGATTTGTCAGGGTAATAATTAAAGCACGCATTCTTTCTAAATTTAGGTATTGCACTTTAACATAAATTGAACATTTTGTGTTTATGTAAAATCACAAAAATTTTCCATCAATAATCCTAATATTAGTAAATAATTTCAATAAGTTTCTGTACTGTTCAAACAAATTACGGATCCTTACTTGTGTGTAAATTATTCGCAAATTGCATTATAACTTACAAATAAATTTTAAAGTAGTTTCATAGTTCTAATTGATAATAGAAATATTGAACTGAACCATTTTTAGTGTGGCATGGTGTGGAAATAAGGAAGGGGTGCCAGCTCTGGTGTCGTCCTCGTCACTTGACCGAGGTACAAAATTATGAGGTCTTCGCCAATAGCTCTCGTGTTGCTTGTAGTGCAACGTTATTAAAACCAAACAAAGATAATTAGCTTTTATTCATTTATTTACATTTAATTGCAATAAGTAATTAAATATACTGCAAATGAAATAATCTTATTTCATGAGCATTTCATGATTTAATTGCTACATAAATATTACTATGTAATTGTAATAAGCTAAATAAAATAGATTAAAATTCATATTATTATGAGGGACTCAAGCCAAAATAATGTATAATTCTCAGTGTCAAGAATAAAAGTAAATTTAAGAAAGACGTAAGAGGGTTTATATCATTGAAAATAAATAAAGAAATATGAGAGAGAGATTGCTCATATATTTATATCGTTAAAATATGCAGAAAATTATATAAAACTTGTGTATTAAGAAATATAAGCAAATTTTTACCAAACATTTTTGCTGAATATTATGCTCAAAGGAACATCTTACTTATAATTTTATCACAGAACTTACAAACAAGTATCAAATCAAATATGAACACTCAAGGATAGTAATATGTTTTAGTATTATTTATCCAGGAAAAAAAATTAATTACGTTAATGCTACATTGAGTTATAAGAATAATTATTTTCGATAAAAAAAGAAAATGAAGAACTAAAAGTAGCGCAATAAAGAAGTTTTTCATTTATTGTAAATAACAAGAGTACTTCAAATGAAATACACTGCATAAAAATAATGCAGTAATTATATAAACAGAATATAACCAGCTACATGAATAAAACAATAAGCTTAATAGAAACAATAATTATGAGGATGGTGTATGCATCTGCATATTTTTTTTTTTTTTTTTTATCAAAACAATCTTATATTAAAAAATCGACAAATTAGCAATATGCTACGATCAGTTTAAATCCAAAACTTCTTTAGTAAATATGTTTTGTGTTTTGAAATAGGGTAATCTATTATATAAATGGTTGAATCAATAACAATTTTATTATTTTCTCGAATAAATATAAACTTTTTGTGTGATTAATATATCTCAATTTCCTTAAAAACACTCGTGATTTATTTTTGATCTCTCCAAACTGTGTGTGAGCTATTCTTTGAAAGTGTTGAGAAAAATTTGCATAGGTTTGATAGAGAAGCCTTTCAGATTTGCCCTTGAGATAAGAAATCTGGGTCCAGGGGCTAACAAGGAGTGGAAAGTCGTAAGGTCATTCATTGCAAAGACAAGGTCACCAAGCTTTGTCTGTTTGAATGAAGAGAATGTTTGAATGGTCAGAGCTCTGCTGGGCGGGAGGCCATCTAAAAACTCGTATTTCTTCGAAATCATACGGCTGTATCGTACAAACTTGGCAATGTATTTATTTCGAGTTTAAAGAAATCTGAGATTTCTTTTACTCGGTATGAGTAATATAATATAAAAAGAAAAGCCACAAAAAAGTCGCCGATGGCGACGGCCGAGTTTTCGTGTAGACGAGAGTGAGGAAGAAGGGATTCAGTCCTCGGAATTGGCTGTATAATGAATGTATCCTTTCGAAAATTTCGACAGTGGAGCACAGTAGATATTAGTGACCTTGTTTTGATGTGTATGATACAAACGCATATTATAATAGCTAATTCATATTGAATTTTGTAAGCCCCAAGAATATTTTTTATAAACAATTTACGCAAATTTGTGTAAAAATGTATAAATGCTCTCAACGGCTTTAAAAAGACGATGAGAAAAGTGACTGAAATAATCACATTTCATCACGACTGCCTTCTAGGTTAGTATTATATTAAATCCTATATGTTCACTGCCTATGGGAATATATTTTGTTTAATTAAAGTATAAAGTGTTGCAGACAAGACAAAATTCTACTAGATAAAACATATTTAACGAAGAGGATGTAAAATGCAAACCATGACTCAAGTTGCACTCGGAATATATTCTCGGTATGATTTCATTTTTTTAAATATTAAATTTTTATATATATAATTTTTATAATACAGAGAACTTTTTTTTGCACTGGTTTTCATTCAATATCAGTACAAAAATTTATTATTTTAATACTTCATGAAAATAATTTTTGGAATTACTTTACCACTCCTCTTATTTTAGAGAGGAGAATATATTTAAAGTAAAAACCAATTTTAAATCATCAAACGGATACATTTTTCACATAAAAACTACTTTTACATGTTTTAATTTTAAGATTACTGATTTATTTTCAAGTAATTAATGATTAGTTATATTTTCAAAAATTATTTAAAAATTCTATCACCATTTCATTTGAGTCATTCGAATATTTATTTAATTTTTTCTAAATTGTGCTGTTTTAAAGGCCTGCGTGGTTACAGGTTACATGCAACATTTAGTCGTTTTACAGAAAGGTTTTAAGGAAACATTGAATGTGTTGATTTAAAAATTAAAACATGTATATAATATTAAAAAAATCGCATTGCAAAGTACAGAGCAAATGCTAAAAGCCATTATATTATTCAAGTACTTTTAATATAATTATATCTGGATTTTTATAACCTATTTATGTTGAATGATGTTCATTTTCAACAGCTTCTCTTTAAAATATAATAGTTTTTAGAACTAAATTTATTATTATTAGTAGTAATTAGAATTTATTCCGATATTTCATATTGCTGTTTCATTCCAATAACAAATATTTTGTTTAGATTTGTTAATAATAGTATAAATTGAAATTTTGAGAATAGCCATTACATTCCCAACAAAGTTCTACATTCATAAATTTAAGGATACCATTTTCTTTTTTTTTTTTGTAAAATTATTTTTACAAGAAAGATAATTTATGTATTGATTTTATGAACTATTTGTTTTCAAATAACTATATGAAAAACGATGTAAATTTCTAAATTTGTTGATATTTAGTGAAATAACAAGCATGGAATCAAATGGTTGTTATTTCACCTTCAATGCTAGTACAATATTTTTTGAAACAATATTCATTTTTTTTAACTTCAAATGAAAGCTTAATATTCAGCATTTTCTGCTAAATTTACGGATTAAAAAATTCATAAAAATGATCTATCCATTGTTTGAATGAATTTCTTCTTTTAGTTCAGCATCGATTTTTACAATAAATGAATTTGATTTTAAAACGTTTTTCTGAATTTCACTTGGTGTGTGTGTGTCATCAAATTTTCGATCGTTAATTTAACCAACTTCCCATCAAGCTAGAGCTTTGAAATTTTGGGAATCGTTCGTACTCGCCTAACAATGCAATATTTAGACGTTTGCGACAAGTTTTAACTAATATTTTCTTTAATAATACAGTTTAGTCCAATCACTTGGCGCGATTTCAAAAATTGGCACCAAACTTGGCGATTTTTTTTTGGGCTAAACGTTAAGTCCGTAAAACGCATCAGGGAAGCCACATTTGGCAAAATACCACCAAATAATTCTTGTCGTCAAGGGTGATTGGGTTAAACTGCATTCCAACCATTTAATTTACTGGATTAATTAATTAATTTTAGTGAGTTTTAACGCTTTTATGTATTTCACTTGGTGTGTGTCTGTCTCTGCGTGTATCAGTGGGTCATCAAATTTTCTATCATTAATTTAACCAACTTCCCATCAAACTAGAGCTCTGAAATTTTGGAACCGTTCTTACTTGTCTAACAATGCAATATTTAAATATTTGCGACCAGTTTTATCTAATATTTCAATAATTTTCTTAAATAAACTTTGTCACCATATAAAAACGTTGGTTTTTATCTCGAATTATTTATTTTACAACGTTTTTCTGAATTTCACTTGGTGTGTGTGTCATCAAATTTTCGATCGTTCATTTAACCAACTTCCCATCAAGCTAGAGCTTTGAAATTTTGGGAACCGTTCTTATTTGCCTAACAATGCAATATTTAGACGTTTGCGACAAGTTTTAACTCATATTTTTTTTTAATAATGCAGTTTAGCAAAATCACTTGACGCGATTTCAAAAATTGGCACCAAACTTGGCGAAATTTTTTTTTTTGTTTTTTTGGCTGAATGTTAAGTCGGCTTCGCGGACCAATTTAGCAACATTTGGCAAAATACCGCCAAATAATTCCTGTCTCCAAGAGGGGTTTGACTAAACTGTATTCCAACCATTTAATTTACCGGATTAATTAATTTTAGTTAGTTTTAACGTTGTTATGTATTTCACTTGGTGTGTGTCTGTATGTATGTGTATCAGTGTGTCATCAAATTGTCTATTGTTAATTTAACCAACTTCCCATTAAGCTAGAGCTCTGAAATTTTGGGAACCGTTCTTATTTGCCTAACAATATAATATTTAGATATTTGCGACGAGTTTTAACTAATATTTTAATAATTTTTTTAATAAACTTTGCCACCATATAAAAACGTTGTTTTTAAAAACGTTGGTTTTTATTTCGAATTATTAAAAACTTTATTTCCCTACTTAATTATGGAACTTTCATTATATTTTTAATTTAATATAATAGCTGTAATGAAAGTATTTCTCCCTTTTAAGGAAAAGGAGAGCAATAAATTAAACTCCTTAGCTTTTAATTTCAATTACAGTTGTTTTTTTCATCAAATTATAAATTGCGCAAGAAGGAAGCTAGACTCGTTTAATCGAAAAGAATTTTTACGTCATATAATTGTCCACCGTATGGCTTTACAGGAAAAAGTTCAGGTACTTTATTCCATAGAAATACATAAATGAGTATTTTTCTATTAATTTTTAATATGATACTATGAAAGAGAAACCATATGAAGATTTTTTAAACTTTGAAGTAGTTTCTAGAGGCGTTAGTGTATTGAAAATATTCATCTCAGCATCTCTTATAAATAAAATAAAAAAAATGTTCAGTGCAAAGTTTTCCAAAGGACAGATTTAGTCACTCATGGTGCGCTTTCTTTATAATTGTTTTTAAATTACTCGATTAAATATAAGAATTAAAGTAAACAATGAAATATCGAGACATGGACAATAGTGAACTTTTCAAAAATTAAAATTAAAGGAAACGATAAATTATTAAATTGAATATATTTAAGCTAAATGTAATTAAAATTGAAGCAATTGATAATAATTCGATATAAAAACCAACGTTTTTATATGGTGGCAAAGTTTATTAGAGAAAATTATTGAAATATTAGTTAAAACTGTTAGTTATTTTTAACTTTAAAATTTACTTAAAAAAAGACATTTGTGAGAGTATTAAAAAATTTATAATACTCATAAAATCAAAACATGCATTTGAAAGTTTGTAAGCCATTCTATTAAAAAAAAATGGGAACCAGAATTCAGAAAAAATTATTGTGATAAGACATGGTGCCAAATATTGGAAACTTTCTTTCTTGCTCATGATTATTGACTAAAAGTCAGCAACCCTTACTATCTCGGAGATAGTAAAGGGGAGATAGTATCTCCCCTTTGTGAGTACAATAGTTTTACGAGGCCTCATGTGGTGTGGGGAGTGCCCGGTGTTCCCAAAGGGGGAAAGAAGTTTTTTCCTCAACCCTAAAAGCGCCTAGAGGAAAGAATATTTTGACTTATTAAAATTATTGAAATATTAGTTAAAACTTGTCGCAAACGTCTAAATATTGCATTGTTAGGCGAGTAAGAACGATTCCCAAAATTTCAAAGCTCTAGCTTGATGGGAAGTTGGTTAAATTAACGATCGAAAATTTGATGACACACACACACACACCAAGTGAAATTCAGAAAAACGTTGTAAAAAATAGAAAAGTGATTTGGTACGCCAAAAAAAAAAACAATAGCCCCTTGGGTGCCGATAAAACTTTTCCTTAATATAGGACCAATACCGTTTTCCTCGAATAAATTAATTTAACTCTTTTGTTTCGCCTAATCTTAGCAAACCGTAATTAAAAATCTTAGCAAAACCGTCTGTAATTAAAATTGAAGCATACTATTAAAAATTGAAAAGTGATCTGGTACGCCAAAACGCTCCTCCTAAAACAATAGCCCCTTAGGTGGCTAGTAAATAATACTAATAAAATGTACTTAATTGTCAATAATGAATATTAAATTTTTGACATGAAAACGTGAGTTAAATAGAACTCAATAGCATTTTTTTTATTTTCGTTGGATAAATGGGTAGTAAAATATTTCTTGAACACATTTCCATTACTAGCTTTGTAAAATGGTTCAGATAAAACAGTTCTCCATCGCTCCTTTCGAAAATCCTATCTAAAACGAGTTGAGCTCTTTTTCGATAGTGAAAAACTTCAGAGTTTATAATAAGCGAGTTATTTTCAAATTTATCAACGCGCAAATTGTTACTAACTTTAATTTATTTCTGTTCGAATCAAATTACTTTAAACCAACTTCCATTTACTTTTATTACATAATTAATTTACTTCTTGAAATAGGTAAGCAATTACTTAAGAATACTTCATGATTAATAAAAAAAAACCCAGACTTAAGATATTAAGAAATTTTGGAAATTACTTAAAAATGACTTGTAATCTTGATTCTTAAACAACTATCTATTCCAATACTTAACGATAGTAAAAATCACTCAAATTTTTACAAACTTTAATTAATTTTTTTCTATTCGAAACAAATTACTTTTAAATTAATTTCTATTTATTTTTATTACATAATTAATTTAATTCTTCAAATGGGTAATCATTTCCTTAAAAATATTTTTCGAACGGTTCACTGTAATAAAGGCTTATTTAAAAAAAATCAAAGGAAAATTTCATATGAAGAACAAGAAGATTGCTGGAGCTCAGTTTAGACGACAACACTTTTCAGAAAATAAGATTGTTTGAAAGATAGTAATTGTCCAGAAAAAACAGTGTATTACTATGAAGAGAGTTTGTCCCGCGCAAGGTTGCTACAAACTGGTTTCTCACAAGGACAACGCCTTGGCCATCCGGCTTTAACTAAAAATTAGGATTTGGCAGGGAAAAATCTTAAGCCCCGTAAACTAAAGATTCCCCAAGGAATCTTTACTTAGAGATTTGAAGGTGTTTTCAGAAAAAATGTTGAAAAAAATTTGCAACAAGTTTCAAATGTTAATTAAATTTTTCAAGATCTTGCCCAATTTCGATGTCGGAAAAATTTTACAGTTAATATCGAAGAGATAAAGTAAAGTGAAATGAAAAGCGCGAATTCTCCATTGTACTTCCTTATTGCTATCTGGGTCGTCATGTTTTAATCGTTTAAAACTTCTGAAATGGTAAATTCAGTTTCTTTTAATTGAAATATCTTTTTTTCCTTTAGATAGAATAATCACTTCATGTAAAATACCGTGTTTCATGGTCTGAAGTTGAGTTCATGTGTCATTAGAACAATTAA
>BMAW01050393.1:0-41970 GCA_019974015.1 Nephila pilipes
GGGAAATGGCACCCCACACCATAAATCCTAGTTGAAGGCCTGAGTGGTGTGCAATAGGAAAAGCAGGATTGGCTCGCTGCCCTGGACGTCTCCAGACACGTCTTCGATGATCGTCAGGACACAGTTAGAAGCGGGATTCGTCGCTAAACACGAAACGTTTCCAGTCAGCATCATTCTAACCTGATCGAGCCTAACACCACTATAATCTTTCTCGACAGTGTGCAGGCGTGAGTGGAAGATGGTGTAGAAGTCGGTACGAACGTAGATTTCGCTCTATCAGCCGTCTGTAAATGGTCATGGTGGACACTCGTGTGTGGGTCGCAGGTCTGGTGGTTGATAACGATGATTCAGTCGCTGTGACAGCTCATCTGACAGTCACTCTGTTCTCCCGATCTGCTGTGGACCTAGGTCGAATGCTACCATCATGGCACTGAAATCTGCCATTGTCCCCCCATTCTTGCCAACATCTAATTGCAGCATCGTTTCGGCCCATGTGACAAGCGATTCTCCGATTTGCCCAACCTGCCTCTTTCAATCCAATGATACGACCTCTTTCAAACTCTGATAGTTGGTCATAATGAGCTCGAATCCTGCGGCGAGGCATTTTTTCAGTCATTGAAAGGTATCCTAAATTGCAATACAACAGATAAATGTGACCATCCGATTGAGAATCGCTTCTTATATACATCTACTGAGTGCGCATTTCTGATGTGCTGTAGCTCCCGTTATTCATTCATCGGACACCAAATTTTAATTATTTGTATATTTGATCTAAATGTCTTTGCATACGGAATTTCATTACAATCGCGCCACTCCTTCTTGGTGCGTCGGTTTTTTTTTTTATATATATATATATATATATATATATATATATATATATATATATATATATATATATATATATACATAAATATATTGTTACGTTCTGAATGAAATTCCAACACCTTTTTCTTATACAGGAAAAAATATGTGACTAAAATCCTTTATAAGTAACACTGCAAAAAATTACTCATTCTACATATTCTATTTTTCCAATGCTTATTAAAATTTTATTTAATTTTAGTTTATATTTGAAGCGTATAACGGTATAAATTTGAAAGTTTTAACATGAATTTTTAAAGAAAGGTAACAAAGGAAGGTGAGTTAAGGCGAAATAATTGGTATAGACGCGAGTAAAGGTATTATACATCATTAATATATTCTTTAAAACAAACATTATTACATTTCATGATTTGGCTGCTTTAAATATAATATTTTCTGTAAAAATATAAAATTTATTTTGTGGTTTTAATGTTTATCATTTAAAAATGATAATGCATAATGCATTTTTGCGATTCAAAGTTCTTAAAATTAGTATTCATACGTCAAATATAAACTTTAAAAAAAGAAATATGGAAGTTTTTTTTTTAAATTTAAGTATGTTGAAATTAGGCATGCGTCAAGTCTATCCGGTACCATTGTGCAAATACTAAATATGAGCGCCTTTATGCAGTGGGGATATTACGGAATAATTTCTCATAGTTAAGATTTGAAAAGCCATTTAATTTTGACATAAAATAACATGAAACATAAAAAAAAAATAACTTATATCTTACCTATAATTTTTTTAAATGTGTAAAGAGTTTGTGCTTTGTTAAAATTTACCCTCAAACACATTTTTTACACATTTAATACTTATATTTTTACTATAATAAATATCATTGTAAGTGAAGTGAAATAATATAATAAACATGTATAATACTAAGTATAGTGGTTATCACTGTCATCTTACAATTAGAAACAAACTAATTTATTAATGTAATATCACAAATGTTGTAAAAATATATAGCTTAAGACAGATATATGCTACGTAGAAATGTAGATAATTAAATGACATTTCTTAAAATTATCTATTAACATTAGATTATATTATCACATTAAATCTATTTTCATATAAACTGAGTTCGATTACTTTAAGAAAGCATATAACACATATATAATACACAAATGAACTGAATCAGTTGCAAACAAATTAATTGCAACATTTGGTAGGAATTAAATTATAGAAATTGAACTTTTCGGTTTTTGATTTTAGCAAGATTCGCCAATCTCTCTTGATCCACAGTAGATATCAAGTAAATATTAATTATTTTCGTTTTGAAAATGATCTCGCACACTTTTCAAATTAAGGTACCTCATACAAACTGATATCTGCCCTTGATGGCTGGCATCAGGGGTACAATCAGATGAAATAGAAAAATACTTTACCTGTTTGATCCGTTTTAAAATATTTTTTTATATTACCCTGATAATCTAATTTTGAATTTTATCTCTAAGGCAATGAGGCAAACTTTTTTGAGTTTGAATTCTATTAATATGTACAAACATGAAAAAATGATAAGATCAAATCTTACGATCATATCTTTACACTTTAAAACATTACCATTATTTCTTTTCGAATAATTTGTTACTCAAACTCCGAAAGGCTAAGTTTTGTTCTGGTAAAAATTGAATGACATTTATTATTTTGTAAATAACATCTTGGAATGTTTAGTTTAGTTTTAGTCAAAATGTCTAGAACACTTAAAAACTGAATGAGATATATAATTTTTTCAATAACATCTTAATTTAACTATAATTAGATTCTCTTTTTAATAAATTTTGATACTCCATAATTAACAGAATTTATCCTATCTTAATCATTCTAAGAAACCGGACCGAAGATGTAGATTATGGAAATACATTTTACTTTTCTCGTGACTTTTTAAGCTCTCACTGAAGGGGTTTCAGTCACTTAATCTAGAAATACTCAATTTTACGTTGCTAAAATCGTTACAAATTTTGCAGTAAAAAATTAACATAATTTTTTAACAGAATGCAGTAGCCAATCCCTTTTAACTCTTTCATTGATTTGCATAATTCAGCAAAAAGTACATTTCAGAAAATTTAGGTCTATTTTTGTCTCTCGGGTTATTGAATTTGGAAACTGTATTATGACAATATCCAGGACCCTTTTCTATTAAGGCTTGTACTTCAAATGGTAATAATGGACTTAGCCATAAACCGATATTATCAAGACTGGCAAAACGCGCCTACAGCAGCAATTATAGATTTTACTATTATTTTTTCGGTTATTTCGATTGGATCGATTAAAGTGAATAATTCCCTGATTAAAATAATTTTTCACTCTTTCCAGTTGCTAAATTCCCTTGGTAACTCCAATAATAAATGAGATTTTGCTTCAATGCGTTAGCTTGGATGTTCTTTGGTTTTCGTAAAAACTGAGTAATTTACTAATAAAACCGAGTTTTGGTTTATTTAAGTCTTCCTTTCGCTTTCCTTTCTGTAGTACTGGACAGCGTTTTCTGTTTTTCTTCCGTCAAAGGGGTAAATTGAAAACAATAAAAATGAAAGTAAAAATAAAAAAGGCAAAAAATAACTATAATAAGAACTATTGCCAAAGTTCTTAAGTTAAAGTTAAAGTTGCTAAGTACCAAAGTATTTAGGATGAGCTGGATTTATTAATACCAGCGTATAAAAACGAAATATTTAATTGTTATAATTTGCCTCTGTGCATCACTTAAGGAGATTTTTACTGTTTTATTAATGGAGATAATATATTTCTTTTTTGGGTACAGTGTACATATATGCAACATGCGCAATATATATACAGCACATTACACGTACACTTAAAACACATGCAGAACATTTTCTTTGCTCAGATAGTTATGGCATAGGCTAGTGATCATGGTAAGGAAATCATGACTGGCGTCGTTTCATCGAGTCGTGGGTTCAAGTCCTGACGCTACTAAAGACTCTCCTGGAATTGGGGCTGATGCATGTCAAATATGTTGAGATTGAGTTTTCCCATTGCCGTGGTCTAGTTGTTTTGAGAGATCAGGATGAAACCAACCCAGATGTCATCGTTGTCATTTGACTGAGGCTCAAAATTGTGAGGTCCATCGCCAAATCCCTCTTAAGTGCGACGTCAATTAAACTCTATGTAGTGTTGCCAAATTACTTAATTTTCAAGTATAACTTGATCAAATTTTTAATATACGAGAAACATTTGTTCAACCCTGACTTAAATAAAAAATGCTGACCCTATTGTCCTTGAACTTTGACTTAAGTAGCACACTTAGAAAGAAAACAAATATAGTTCTCTAAAAGTGAAGTGAAAAGGTTATGGAATGTTGACGAAGGGCAAGTATAATCTTGTCAAATCTGTGATTCCCTAGTCTTGTCATGGATTATTCCACAAGAAGATTTTGACAGTTGTAAATAACGAAAAGAAAAATTGCTTGAAAAATCGATTTCCATAGAATAAATGAAGTACGAAGCAAGATTTAAGTGTGCCTAATTCCATTTATGTTGACATTTCACTCGATTAAGACTGAAGGTAATAGTCTTGGTGACAGCAAACAACTTCTCTTCCCGAGAAAAACACAAGAGAACACACCCGAAAAAAGTTGAGAAAGACATATTATTTTTCATTCTGAACTTTGCCAGAAAAAATATCTATCATAAGTTAATTCCAAATTTGCAGGATAAAAGAAATGAATAAAAGATGGTTATCCTGAAATTCGCTTTGCAGTTGTACATGGTTATTGTCTAAAAAAAGATTTATTTTTGAAATATTTAAGGTTTATGACTTTCAAATTAAAACATGTAGTGATGCTAAATTTAGAAGTTTACCGAATTGAAGTAAAATCGTTTACAATATAGTTTTTTGAAGTAAAAAAAAATGAAAATTACTTTAAATCTGTTATTTTATCTTATTATTTACAATTTGTATTCATTCTATAAATTTATTTTTCGATGAAAACATTTATAAATATTCTATTTTTGTTTGCATTTTGTTGTACATATCTGTTAAAATATTTAATCTGTTTGCTAAAGTTCCATTAAGGCATGTACTCATTCATTAATAATTATAGTTCCATCAATAAGTAAAATATTTAAGCGTATATTACATTAGTTGTTTATTTCTATTCGAATGTCACTTTTATAACTTTATATGCCTTATCCTCTTGAGACCAAAAACCATATTCTATGAACAATTTCTCCTTAATTTGAGGTAATTCTTCTAAAAAGTAATACAAATCAGTATATGCTTTTTTTAAAAAAAAAAAATGAAGAAAAATACAATTTTTGGCCAGTCCATTACAATGGACATTGCATTTTAGTCTGGTAAAAACATATATTACTGATTAAATTTACAACATAATTTCATTATTCACGCATTTAAAATTATATACTAGCTATTTTTAATCAAAAAATGTGTGAAAGTATAATAAAACTGAATTCAATAGTTGCTTTCTTTTCGTCCCCCATTTTTAAATGCTTAAGGAACAATGATCCCGCTAAATAATTTAAAGTTTTTCTGAATAGATGACAGCACTGGACTGTAAAATATAATGGAGTGCCTGATTTTAGGAAAAAATCTATAAATTCTTTCTTTGCATGTAAAATAAAAATATCCCATAAAATGGACATTGGGTCTGAAGAGTATTTAAGACAGATATAAATTACAGTTACAAGATAAGCACCCTGAGATTACAAGATTCAAATTACAAGATAAGTACCAAGAGATAACAAGATTCAAATTACAAGATAAGTACCAAGAGATAACAAGATTCAAATTACAAGATAAGTACCAAGAGATAACAAGATTCAAATTACAAGATAAGTGCCCAGAATATTTTATTATTTTATAATTTTTAAATGTAAATATAAGTTTCATACGAATATATGGCCAAAAGTGGAAATTAAGGATTTTAATATGGTTACTCGTCAGAGAGAGAAAGAGAGAGAGAGAGAGAGAGACCGTAAAAATTAATTTTATTAAATCCCAATAATTTTATTTTAAATATTAAATATTTCGGATTTTTCTCTGCTTGTTCTCATATTATAGATTATGCAAGTGTTTTTTAAAATTCTTTTCAATTTTAAGTAATATGAAGTTTTTAAAAATGCTACGCTACAATAGTTCTTTTTATTAATAAAACTAAGGTACCATACTGTAATCTAAATAACATTTATCTATGTATCACTCCTATCTCAGTAGTCATTATATGCATTTCATAAATGCCACTTACGGTTAAATCATCATCTTTTAATCATTAATCAAATCAATCATTAAGTAATAGTAAATTGAACAAAACGTCGGACAACGAAAGAAATCAAATTGATTTTATTCGAATATTCAACATTTTACATCGATATTATTAAGTCTGTGGATCAGGTCCCATCCCGCGTATGAGCCTAAAGGTTAATATTATGAATTATTACTAATCTGATGCTAATTAACCGGATTCGAGTCAATACTAAATTTCTACGCTGAATCCTACCACACGTCTACACTTACCAAACTTAAATCAAATCGTCTAATCTTATTTCTTATCAGCGTAAGTGTAAGTCTATCTTCGAGGATTTCAATTCGAATCTTTCACTCGCACCATTGACTTATTAATAAACTATTCGTAGATTACAAAACGTTACCTCATGAATTTTATTCAGTACGATATTTCTATATAATTTTACATAAGGCATGTTTCATTTATTGGAAAGGGTTCTCAAATCAAAATAACATCATGTGAAAATCTCAACGAGTTAGTTGAATTTGAATACGCGAGAGATCCCCGTTACATTTAATAATCAATGATAATTAGCTAAATGTTCAAATTAATTTTTAAAATGACGAGTAAATATTTGTGAATTCAAAACTACAATCGACAATGCTGAATCTATTTCTGAATCTGTTATGATATTTTATAGCTCAAATATGTCGAACTCGTCTGACAAAGCACAGATCGTAGAAGTTTTAGAAAACGATTTTCTGTCCTACAAGAAAAATTCGGTGTTCTAATTTATTCCAAATGTGTATGATTAGATCGAGATTTTATTTGTTTCAGAGGTTAAATTTATGAAGATTAGATTGTCTATATTTCCTTCTTATTACTAGAACTCAAACCCGGAATGTATTATGAGTCAGAAAACGTCCAGATAATTATGTAAGCCCTAGGATTAAAATATAAATATCCTTTTTTTAATCATATCGCATTATCAATTAATATCGATTCATTCTGTGAAATGTTTCGCGTTCAATTAATTTGAAAGCTATCGATATGCTATACACATCAGTTTTATGCATTATATACTATGAGTTTCTAGTTTTCATTTAAAATACCCTTTTATATCCTTCTTAAATTCAATTGTGAAAACTATAATACTTTTAATTATTTTTCTAGAATCTAGGCTGCACAATATTTATATGTTTCAATAACGTTTTTCCAAAAGAATAAAAAATTATGGAAAGACTCTTCTTATATATTTTTACCTTTCATTCTTGAATTTTTTTTTTGTGTATTATTAAAATATTCATTTGTTGTCTTTCAGAATTAAAAAAAAATCTTTAAGAACATTTTATGAAATTAAATGAAAAATTTTATTAGATAGAAAACTATACATTTTTTTGACAGATCTTTTCAGGTATACTTTGAATGCCCTTAAAGCATTCAGATATGTAGAACAGACCGGATTTAGTGGAAAAATCAGTAATTTTATAAGATCAACATTATATAAGTTCCCGAATTAGGAAGAGATAAGTAGACGAAACCTTGTGAGGGAAGCATTTCAATACCAATTTAAATATCTCAGCCCCTTTAGTATGCAGTAGCGAGGATCCATTGTTACTAAATGGTGAGTCAATTGAACCGCAAGCTATAGTATTAGTACAAATTGGGCTCAAATAAAATTTTTAACATCGATATGAATTTTATGCGCTACGTTTGCACTCTTTCGACATTATTTCTAACTGTTGTGGAAATCATTCACACAAGAAAAAATAAAAATGGTTGGACGTATAACTAATTTCACTGACCGACAGATCTTGAAAAGAATCTCTGACAAAAAATCAAAATGGAACATTTCACCTTCCGAGAAATTATGATTCATACCTAATCCAAACATTCAAATCTAAAAAGGATGAATGAAAATTTTTAAAAAGGTCGACCCTCTCTTCGTCCCAAAGTTTCAAAGGACGCATTTTCAAAAGGAAGCGTTGTTTATCTAAGCTTAGTCGGATTTTTATTTTCTTTCTTTTGTGACGAAAGTCACCGTCTGCACTTTGTGATTTGTGATCAGAAGACTTTCGGTTTCGTGATTTCATGAGAGTTTCATTTTTGCTCGTTTTCAGGTATACAGGCACCATGTGAATTTCTTTCTTTCGGAATATAATTGCAAATTGGAACTCCATTGCATGTTTATCTCCTGATATATGAAATTGAAAGAAAAAAATGGTATTAATGTGTATTCTTAACAGGAAAAAAATATTAATCTGAATCGCATAAAAAGAGATCCATGAAAAACGCGAGTTAATAGAGTCCAATCGTACTTGAAAATGAAAACTTACGTTATTTTCTACTAATATATTTCCTCTATCAACTGAAATTTTACATGAATTCGGATCAAATTCTATATGAATTTTAATCAATAACCTCCTGCAAATTTTTTCATCTCGAAAGACTGTACGTCACAAACACATGGAATGAATTACGATCTGCAAAATGTGTATATGATGCACTCGAAAGGGAAAGAAAAGAGAAAGTTGGATTTTAAACCTCGGACATTTCCAAACGCGGCTAGAACGCTTTGAAGAATTATAACGAGGTTTCTTTTTACTCATGCTGACCTAAATGAACTTTCACAAATCTTGAAGCTGTAGAATACAATAATATCTTTTTAACAATCGTTATTTGAAAGTACATCATTTCACTTTATTTCCCACTTGAGATTTTTAAACTGCTTTTCTCATTTTATTTTCCATAATAGTTCTCTTAAAATTTTAAAGTTTTTCCATATTTAGAATGTCAGATATTACAGCAATTGTTTTTAAATAATTAATTTAACACATCGAGACTAAAATTTAAGTTCATTTTTGATACATCGAACAGGTTAAATTTAATAGTAAATTATAGTTTTTATTTTGTATTATGTTTTTTTTCAATTTTTATATCTGATGAAAATTAACTTCAATTAATGTAGAAAACACATATGGAGTTGCTTAAGTAAATGTTGTAACTTTTTATGTACTAATTTTCTGAAGAATATGGAGCTGAAATAATTTCTTCTCCAAATGAATCATGATTAAGAGTTTTATAGGGAATTTTCTTCTGAAGGAAACTTTAACCAAATTGAAAAATAATTAGTTTAAATTTCATTCTATTTTACTTTCTTAAAAACATAAACTAAAATTCTTATTAGTATAGATAAACCGGATACACAAAATATCAAATTTTCGAATTTTTGTTAAATATTCGAAATTTTGATAATCGCTGCAGAACGAATGACTTTTTTTATGCATTTATATTATACTGAAAAAAATTTTAAAATATATTTATAACTTCTTGAGTTTTTCACTATTGTCTTACAATTTTTCAGTACTTTCGTACAACTTTTCACCATATTTTCATACAATATATGTTTAATCTTCACAAACTACAGAGCGAATAATTTCTTTTATATATTTATCATACTTAGAATTAATTTAAACATTCTTATAACTTCTTGAGTTTTTCATCGTTTTTTATATAATTTTATACTCAGTTTGATAGAATTTAAGAGAAAATACTAGGAAAAAAATATACCCATTTTCAATTGCAAGGTAAAGAATTTTGCAATTAAATTGAACCATTAGTAAGGAAGAGAGAGTGTGAGAGAAATTATAGAACATCTCATTGTATTTTTTTTTTTTTTTTTTTAAAAAAAAATTGAATATTTCTCCAACTGCAAAACTTAATATAAATTATCAAAAAAAAAAATAATCTAAAATTCCCGAGTGATAATGTTACAGTAGGATTTTAGTAATATCATTTTAAAATTTTATGACTTTTAAATAAAATTCAAATCACAAAAGTTATTTTATATATAACGTGTCGAAAATTTCATTTAGTGAAAATTAACTTTTATTAAGACAATTAGTCATTAAACTATATTATATCTCTCTACTTAAGAATGACACTAGAGGATTGAAAAGTATCCGATGTGAATGTTTTTTTTATTGTTAGTGACAAGGCAATTGCATACAGAAGTTTTAAATCAAAAATTCTACTTCGTTAACTCTTGAGTTTTTAGCATTTTTTGATTCTCATGCTCCTTTAAAATTGGGAACATTCAGAATGAGAGAAATGTAAATAAATATTTTTCTATGTATTCCAACTCTTTAATATTACAGTTGTTACCTGATACTTTTGAAAAGCCTTTAGATGATCCATACTTATTTGATAAGATTAAATTTAATGAGTGATTATATATGTGTTGTATGTGAAAATAAGTAAGATAATTAAATATCTATACTATCTTTTAATAAATAGTCTTGAAAAATTGATTACATTTGTTGTAATGTCAGAAGCTAATGGATAGGGAAATCTTACGCATTTTTAAAAATACGTAAATTGTATGAGACATGATAGGCAATGCGGTTGAAGTTAAATTTTACTTTCCCTTAAATTTTGATAATTAGTTAATTTTGGAATAATATTTACTGAATTCAGCAGAATCAATTCATGATTATAATATTCTATAGTTTAATTTGAAAGGAAATCAGAGAAAAGAAGTGTTTTTAATACTTAGCAATATGATAATTTTATCTACACATTCTATGAAGAATAATACGGTCAAAATAATTTTTTTTGAAGAATAAATTTATCTTAACTTAATTCGACACACAAAATATTTATTTAGCGTGACATTATAACATCATTAAAATATATTACTTAACTTTACTGAAATATTATTGTGAGACTAATATTTTTATTTCTCTTAACGATTATACGTTATTTTGGAAAACGTGAAATGCTTACTAAGCTTTAAATGCACGGATTTTATGAAATAGAATCGTACAAAACAAAAATTAATGATGAAAAGTTTTAACATTTAAATAATGTTCCAAACACAAAATAATATACAGCACCATTATTTTTATTGAACTAAGTAAATTAATAGGACAGTTTAAACCATACAGAATAACATGCTTTAGAAGAAATAAGCTCATCAAAATAATTTCTCAATTTTTCAAAGAAAGCAAACATAGAAGTAACAGTAACTATTCCCATTTCCTGGTAATAAATTTTATTGAAATTTTTGCGATGCACCGACAATAAGAAACGAAAGCTGATATGTCAACCTTGAAATCCATAGACAAGAATGCTTCTTAGAATAAAATAATCCAGAATTAGAGAAAAGTAAAATTACATACAGAAATAATCATACATATGTTAATGATGAATCAATGAAGATGACAACATAATGGAAATATAATCTGTATTTTTTCTATCTAAACATTCTAACAAATTAAACTATAAAAATTCAACTTAGAATAACTTTTGATATTTTGTGAAAATTCTATCTTAAGCTCGGGCGTCAGTTACGGGGACCAAAACGTAACGGACACCTTGGCGAGAGGTAGTCACTGGCTTAATTTCGGGTTTGATTGGTTTGTTCAGCAGGACGGCCTTTGCTCCTTCGGCAGTGGATTCGATAGTCACACCAGCAGGGGCAGCGTTGTCGGTTCCAGGCTCGTTGGTGCGAATGTTGGCAATGAACCCATCAGCCCCAGCAACGTATTCGACAACTCTTTTGCGACCATCGACATCACTAAGGCTATATGAGCCCCGGACGGTTCCACTTCCATCAGCAGTTTCAGAATGGCTGCTAGATCCTTCGTCGCCTTCGGAGATGTAGTTGAAGGAATAAGGTTTGGGGCTTTCCTGTTCAACGGGCTGAAACGAAACAATAAAACTTCATTCATTTTTAAAACAAGCGTTAAGTTATATTAACTATAAACGTAATCGTATGATTTTCAAAAGGAAGATATAAGGTATTACAAATTGAAAAAAAATATTATTCAGTAAAATATAAAGATGAAATGGAATTCAAATTGAAAATGCTTCGAAATAAGTAGCAATCAATTTTAATGTAATGAATTACTTACTTTTTCTACTTCATAGATTCAGTTCTGTGAAATGTTTTCGAAAAATGTTCTGATTTTACATGAGGAAATCTTTTATTTCACAATCAAATCTTATGCTGTAAATCATGATTTTTAATTTGTTTTCCCCTAAAATTTTCAAATTTTTGCTGTGAATGGCAACACTCGAAATAACAACTCTTCATTTACCTTACGTGTCTAATTGAAGAATAGAATAGTAGCAAGTAATTAGTGTGATACAAGATAAATTTTTCTTTAAAGCAGTCATCCTCTTGGATCACAATCAAATTTTTCATTGAATGTAAGTTTATACAATTTCGTCTGATTAAAAAGAGAAACAGATCTTACTATGCAATACATTTTTTTCGAATGATTTTTCTATTAAATGATTTTTTTTGTAAGAATCCTTTTTTAAAAATACAATAGAGAATGCAAAAATATATTTGAGCAATGTATGGAATAAAATTATTGATGTGTATTGTCGTTATACAGAAAATAATACTGCATTGGTACAATGAAAAATAATTTTTAACTAGACGAACATAAATATTTACCAATTCTTATTGATTTTCCTAGTAATATTGGTGAATTGTTCTATTTTAATAATTATTTTTATTTCATTTCTAGGATTTTGACCTGTAGGGATGTTTTCACAGATTTACTTTACTTCACTTAACATTCTCATATTTGTTTATTTTTAGGAAATAATTCTGATAGGGAATAAAAAAAATTATATTAACAAAATATAGTGTGAGTAGTTTTACAGTAAATGATGTCATAAACAAATTTATTTTGCCTTTTATTTTAACTTATATAATGTTATAGTATTTTAAATTTTCTTAAAATTAAAATTAAAAAAATGCAGTGATAAATTTCGGAATTTATAGTCTGCTTACTATTTGAGAAATTTCAAAATTGATTGTCAAGTTTCTTTGAATTACTTATTTTAGTCTAAATATGGCTTGTCTATCTTTTCAAGGAAATGTTTTTTTTTCTTTCGGGGCTTTTTTAGAACTGGTTACTTAACTATTTAAAAACATTCTAATATTTGGAAAACATTTTAAGTACATAATTTTTATTTCACATATTCATTTGTTTAAAAATGCGATTATTCATACCAGTGCTTGGGTGACAGCGACAGCCAAAACGACGATTAGAGCAACGAAAGCCTAGAAATAGAAAAAGTAAAATTAAAGTCAATTAGTAATTTTGCATATATAAAGAAAAAATACATTAAAGTCAATTCTTACACCTGTGAAACTAAATATATTTAAATAATATATTTTCTAGAGTGTAAATATTTTTCTAAAATGTGAAGAAATAACAAACATTTAAACCCTTTCTAACTTCTATAAGATATGTTGAATCATTATTAAATAAAGAAAAGAATGTCAATGTCAGAAAAAAGTAATAGAAATTTCAGAATTAAAAATAGTAAGGTTTCTTATAAATTAAACTACATTCTCTTAACAACTACCTTAACTTTTTTTTTGTAAAATTAAAACTAAACAAACATATTTTTGTGTAAATGCATAACGTTTCGCATTACAAGAATAATTTTTTAAAATTTTTTTTTATATCTAAATTAATTAAATGTAATCTTACTCGATTCATTGATTAAATTATTTTTTGAAACAAGTTTATGTAGTTCTTAGAACTTTATTCTCGAACATCATTTATTCAAGGAATATCTGTACAAAATAAAATCTAAGAAGTACGTATTAATTTTTTCTGAGTAAAGTATATAAGCACCTCAGTAATTTTTAGATAAATGTATCAAAAATATTAAGAAATTACCACTCAACTTATTTTTCCCATCACAAACATGTTTTTTTTTTCAGAAAATTATCTCATCTGGAGAGGATTAGGGGGATGCATAAAATAAATTTATTTTCAAATAATTAAATTAATTTTTGTTTGTTCGGAATAATAAGCCTCTAAAGGCTATTGAGTATATGAATCACACACATAACCTCGTAATCTACATTTTATAAAAATAAAATATTTAATAATTTTGTATATACTTTTTACTTCATGAATAATTAAATTTAAACAGAGGGATACAGAGAGAAATCCAATATCAACGTAATTCATTTTTATTGCATAAAAATATTAGCCAGTCCAACATATTAATTTATTTATTAAACACGGTGCTGAAGAAAGGTGCTTTTTTTGATTAACTCTAAAGTAACGAAGCCTAAATAAATTTTGAATATGAATTTATACGAATGTTTAAAAATATTTATCTGGTAGAAAGTGCTATATTTTAAACCGAAATTAATACGCATTTTTCCTGGCCAAGTATAATGTTCTAGAATAAGAGTACCACAGATTATGTTTTGAAAATAATTCAGGTTTGCTCTCTTAATATTTTTCATCACAAGAAATGCTCATCAATATGAGAAATTAGTATATAAAATGCTCTAAAAAGGCTGTTACAGTTATTAGTATCTACACATCTGAGATTGAATTCAAGACAAAAATATATATTATTGCGCCCTAAATGGGATAATTGGTTTTTACACTTTAATGCAATTATCATTAAATTAAAAGTATGGGATAATATCATCAATTTGCATCCTTAATAACAATTAGAAAAGAGTTTCTTAAATTTTAACATAAAATTATATTAAAATATGTAAATCAAAAATTAAAATTTCTTCTTAGTTGAAGCTCTTTTAAGAAATGGCCCATGCATAATTTGTTTTTAATTTAAGTACCCAAATTATAGAAATATTGACAATCATAGAATACGAGAGAGAGAGAGAATATTTTATATATAAATATAATTAAATTCTCAAGTATAACATTGAAATCATGCACTCTTTTTTTTCTCGAAAATATTTAATAAATTAATTATTTGAGGTAATTTATTTCTAAATACATGAATTGCAAGAGATTTTATTTTTGATTAAGCTGATTTTACTATTATTCCTCTTTCCTAAATTTTAATTCTCAAATTTAAGCTTGATTCTTTCAATTAAAAATTTGTTCCAAATTCAGTGTCAATCAGTTCAAGATCTTTATCAATGATTAATACAGCTAAGATAATGTATTTATAAAACTTCGCTCTAAAATTATTAAGTTCTCAAAAAGATTTAAAACTGTAAACACTTTGAATAAATCTAATCAGAAAAAAAATTTCCCAATTTAAAATATTATTTCTATGTATAACTTATTTAATTTTAGTTGAAGTTATAAAATAATTTCCAAAATTCTATATGCTTTAGTATTTTTTTACTTCAATTATTACATAAAAATTTACTGTCAGCAGCAAAATAAGATAAACACATAACTAAAATATTTCAATACTAAATCGAGTACCATTTAAGTTGCATGAAAAATTAATGATTAATTTCAGAAAGAGTTACAATATTTCAAAATGGTTTAATATTCAAACCACGTTAAATACATTTAGAAATATGAAACGAAAAATGTAATAGGAAAATTTCTACTTACCTTCATGATGCTAAACAGAAATAGAATTCTGTCCAAGTGCAAACTATAAGGTTGAGAATGTTAGGCGATCGACTTTTTGGAATATTATATATACCTTTTCAAAATAGTAATATGAAAAGAAAAATTACGGCGCTTTCTAATATGATATACTTTACGACCGTTTATAACATAGGTTCAAGGTAACAATTGCAACCTTAATTATAGACAGAAAATGACCTTGGTTCATCACAAATTCCACTAACGAACGCATAAATTTTTGCGACAAAGAATATCAGTGGGTACATATCTTCAGAACGATGCCATTATGCAGTGAGAATCTTTGCTTTTGCTTCTTAAAAGGAAAGAAGCGCACGGAGAGAATTACTGATTTGTATTTAATCCTCTCTTTTCTATAAAATTCTAGAGAGTTTTCCGGTTTAGCTTTATTTTTTACTAAATTATCCGTTATGGACTTGGTTAGCTGAATGGGATTATTTAAATGAATATTCATCAAACAAGATATTATTTTTTATGGTGATGAAAGAATCGAAGTGGATTTATTGTTGTTTCGTCAACTTGAATAATATTGCATTATTTCTCAAAAAATAAATTCATGCAATTTTTCTTTTTTAAAAATTTTTCTCCAATATTCAATTAAGTTAGATGAAAAGGATATATTGTTTGAGTAAAACAATTTCCGCACAAAATTTTAGTGCTCAAACATTAGCTTAATTCCGATGAATTTAGGAATCAACATAATGTAATTAATTTCTATATAAGAGTATGATTTGCATATAGATGAGAAATTGATTCCATAAAATTAGTTTGTGAAATATTAAAGTAGTTAACTAGTAAATATACATTGTATCAATATCCTAATATTAAAAATAAATTAAATTACGAATTCTTAATAATTTTATCATTTAATTTTTATATGTACGACAGTGTTTCATTTGTCTAAAGATACTGTCAACTACTAACTATTTAAACGGCTGACTGATTGAATGACTGATTGCTTATTAATGTCACAGAAGCAACACGAGGCTATTGGAAATGTCCCTTGTAATTTTGAACTTTGATCAAGTGACGAGGATGATACCTGAGTTGGCACCTTCCTCTCCAAACTTACTCACTACGCCAACGGAAGACTTGGAGCCTCGATAGATTAAACATGCATCAGCCCTGCTGCACGCAGGCCTTCAGCGACATTAAGACTGGAATTTACTATTCAACGAAACTATGCCGACTGTGAGTTTGCGACCACAGTCACTAGGTTGCCGCAGTCAATTATCTAAACGGGATAAATAATTTTTATCATTTTATTACGCCCCCTGATTATTATCTTCACTTGACATTTCGTAAAAGATTAGTTAAAAGATTCGATAATAATAATCCAATGAATGGAAACTTATACACAAACGAAAACCAAATTAATTTACTTTTACTGAAGGTATAAATATTTAAAATTGAAGTTTATTTACTATTTTTTATGGCTACTTGATATAACTGTGCTTGAATTATCGTTTGGAAAATTAAATGAAATGATAACTTACCGATTTATTTGGGTTCAAGGGGGTAGGATGACTGTAATTCAGGGTTTGATTCCTGAAACCGTTTCCCATCTCTTCAAAGACACTGTGAATCCTTCTTAGATTACAAACGGTTGGTTCCAGCGTCTCACTTTGATTCGCTATAACCAACTAATTTCCAACTTCCAATATTAAATTCTCCTTAGTTTATACATGTATCTGATTTAATCTGTTCATTACTTTTCATAACTTTCAATTCATTACTTTATCTTTTTCCATTGCTTTCAAATTCATTTGCTGGAATAGCATTTGATTTTAAGCAACTCACACAGAAATATTCCTAAGGATAGTTGAAGGGAAGATTGCAGTACAGCTCATTGTTACAATTTAACATAATTCAACAACTACAAAAGATAAATTTATGATACGGATCACTTTAAATTGATGCATGTAACTGAAAATAATTTTGTCTTTATATGTGTATAAGAGAACTTACATGGATATTAGCATTAAATAAAATAAATTCAGATATATTTATATATTAAAATTGCCTCATCCATAAATTTCTGATAAAAATGAAAAAAGTATTTCATATTAAATGTATAGCATGAATCATTTACTTAACTTTATACCCTTGAAGAACTTGTCAAATTTGAATTATTTTCTTTTTTCATTTTGCATACAGAATTTAATTTTGAAGCAATTAAGAGTATATATATATATATATATATATATATATATATATATATATATTATATATATATATATATATATATATATATATCTCACTATCTTTCTATATATATATATATATATATATATATATATATATATATATATATATATATATATATATATATATATATATATATATATATATATATACTAGCACAATAAAATCTTTTGATTGATAACACCGTTCACCAATATATTTTTTTTACACGAATTATTTGTTCTAACACGAATCCCAAAAATATCCCCCCAAATATTCAAATGCTGTTTTTACACATAATACCACCTCTTTGGTTCAGTCACTCAATCAGGGTATTATAGCAGTATTTAAAATGTACTACATAAAGCAAACATTATAACAGACTTAGCGGAAGAAATAAATTTAACTGTTGTGGAAACATGGAGAAAGTTTACGATTATGGATTGTATTGCACATGCTCCTATTGCCATCAAACAGTTGCGCCAATCGACCTTAAATGCTAGTCGGAAAAAAGTTTTGCCAGCATTCGTCAAAAGTGCAAGTTTCGTAGTACAAAAATCAGCAGTAAGTTCTGAAATTATAACTCTATTAAAAGTAATTGGTGACGAAGGTTTTATGAACATTCAAACGGCTGACATTGATGAATTGATACTAGAAAGCCCTTTGAGTGAGGACGATTTAATCGAATTTATGACAGTTTATGATAATAAAGAAGTCGATAATGGGGAAGACGAAGATGAAATTCATCTATTAACGGCTGATTTAATTTGCGAGGGCTTGAAATTTGCAACAAGTATGGAATATTCTCTTACTCATGATCCTGATATAAAGCGTGCATTAAATTTTCAACATAATCTAAGTTTTGTGCAGCAGGATATCAAGAATTATATAAGCAACTTTAGATACAAAAAAAAAAAAAAAAAAAAAAAAACCCCAAAAAAAAAAGCCGCTAATAACAGACTTTGTAACAACAACAAAAATTAACAGAGGCCTTCAAAAACGAATGAAATTCTTCATTTGAATCAAAGTCGACAGTTGTGCTAGACATATCTGACACATCTACTGATGATAGCAATTTTGACCCAGTTTGTAATGAATGTGCATGTTTGTTATGAAGTAGCGATGAATAGTTGTTAGTAGTTTTATTCCTGATTTCAATTTGAATTTTATATGTTGTTTGTACCTACAGACTGTATTTTCACTGCACACTAATTAAAAAATTTTTTTTGTAATAAAATTGAATTATTTTTGTTTTTCAAATATGTAATATGGATTTCATTATTACTTTTTCTGCACGATTTCTTGGGAAATTATTTAGAATTTTTTCACCTTGCACTATTTTTTAAAATTAAGGAACATATCCCCAAATTTACCATACATCACATAAATTTTTTTACACGAATTTTTTATGCTCGGTTATATATATATATATATATATATTTATATATATATATTGTAACGACAATGATTCTCATTCCGCAAAGTGCTTCCCTTTAAGTGGCCAGAAAAGATTAAAAAAGACATCCCCTCATTTATTGAATATATTATAAAAAGAAAAGCACATCATATGAACTGAAAAATATATAAAATGTATTTTATAAAAATAGTTAATTATATTGAATATATCAAAAATAATTATGCTATTTAGTATTTAAACTCATACAGTTTGATGACTTCCTAGAACCTATCTCAAAGATAAGAACTTTTCATAAAATGGAGTTACGTTTGATACAACATTCTACAATACTTGTTTGCTGTGTCTAGTTGAGACCTATATATGTCCTCTCTCTCGTGACACTTAATAATATTTATTGAAAACGGAATAAATTGTTGACGAATATTGTTAATTTCAATATATTCATTTCAAATTAGGGTTTTGCTGTCGCGCATCAGCTGTAAATCAAAAATAAAGAGAAAATACTTGGGTATACTCTAAAAACACTATAAATATTGAACGGACATGAGATGGTAATTAGTATTGATATGAAAAGTAGATTTTAAATTCTAAAAGGCAGAGAATCATTGTGTTTAAACTGCGACCATGAAACAATTTTTGAAAGAGCCAAAAAATTGCTCTCTCAAAAATGGTATCGTAAAATGTTTAGTTTTGGTGCGGCAGGCAGCGAATTCGAAAACGTATACTTTGACAAATCTATTCTTGGATCCCCAAGAAAAGTTTAATTTTTTTATTTGGAAGTGTGATATTTTTACGTATTATTTAAATATACAAGCTGACACTTACCAAATAGGATATAATCATTCCATTTACTGATAAAGTTGTAATAGATATGATTAAAATTTGTACTAATGTGATGAATTTCCCTTTTTTCTGAGCTAAAATTTCAACATGTTGTAGAAAGTAATTTATTCTTCCTGTCAGTAAAATTGTTTGCAAATGGTTATCTGTTAATTGTGATATGTATTGCGATTCTACATACACCTTCGAAAATATCTTTTGATATCAGTAAGTACTACGAAATGCAGGTATCTCCCTCCTCGAACATAGTATTTTAAATGACCATATTTATCTCCTTAAATATGTTTATAAAAAAGGTTTGATTTATGTATTTTTAAATATAATTTTTAGCCTATCATTCTTTTTGGGATCAATAGCTTCCTATGGTAGGTCTGACGGAAGTCCTGAATTGTACAACCAAATGGATTTTGAAATATGTAAACGCCAATGGTTATCGGGCGCAATTTAATCATTTATGAACGTTTTTGTTTCTTATTGCGTATTTTACAAATGATTACAGTAAATAACATCGATATTGATGCGTGATTTTTCAGAGTTCGTCAGTCGAATTCGGAATTTTTTTTTTATGAAATTTGTTTTTTCTCATAAGTAAAACCTTTTCTCTAATATATTCAAGAGATCGTTATCTAGAAATACCTTGAACTTCTCACAAACGACAACTATGTCTCAATTTGTCATTATGGAAATGCCAGTAAGAATGATAAGCAGACAATTAATATGAACCGTGCCATATCTCTCTGTTTCTTATCACAACTTTCTCGCACGTAACTGCGGGCGCGTGGAGTTGAGATCTCGAGTTCATAGAAGTGATGCGTGCTCGCGTGTAATCATTCAATGAGGCGAAGAAAATTCTTTATTTTTTTGCCTTATACGTGCAACAAACTAACAAACATGTAACTTATGTAACAAACTAACTTTAGAAATAAATGTCATACATTCTACAAGTTAATTATTTATAAAATTTAAAAGTAATTTAATAAATACATAAAAAATTACAAAATAGTTTGATGTATAGATGAAAATAATTAAAGTGACTGAGACTTAAGATGTTCAATATTTTATGTTGTTTGATTTTACTGTTAACAAGTAATATAAAAAAAAATTTAAAGTCAATTCCTACTTAAGTCAACAAAGAAAATTTTTATTTTAGTTACTTTGTATTAAATAATTACAATTAATATAAATAGTTATGTATATAAATATGACAGAATCATAATATTAAATGGGAAAAGAATTTTTTTTCCAGCGATCTACACGCTTCGTCACTGACGGTATTTAATCCTAAATTTATATCCTGCTAAATATCTTATACAAGAGAAGTTTTTCTTCTCCAATATAAAACTAAAATTAATTATTTGAAAATCAAATAAAAAAATTTTATGCTTCGACGAGATTCGATCCGAAGGCATGAAGATTCGATCCGAAGGCTTAGTTGATTAGTTGAAGGTTTGGAGTTAGTTAATTGCTTTCAAGTTTACTGAAAGGGGTTGTAAAAAAATTCATGTGTAAAATACCGCTGTAAGTTTCTGTGTACGAAGTATAATAATATTTACTGTAACAAATTTTAAATTCTCTTCCTGAATTTTAATTTTTGTTAGATTTTATGTTAAACTAAAGTTCTTGATTTGTTGAAATTTTAATGTAGCTAATATTTAATGAAATTTTTAATGTAGCTAATATTTAATGTAGCTAATATTTAATTAATATTTTAATGAAATTTTAATGACCTTAGCTACATTTTTTTTTCGAATAAAAATATTGGTCATCCAATATGTACAGCTCCCCGTACTACATTCTAATATAATATAGTTTATCATCAGTTGAAGTCAGTTTCTTTAATAATAAGTTAAACATCGTGAAAAAATAACATTATGTATTTATTAGTTTTTATAATATTGATGATTAAGAAAAATGTAGGAATTTTTAGTACAAGTATATAACAATTATGAAATAAACTTGTAAATAAAAACCTACTTTATATGATACTACAGAAGAATCTTAAGAAAAATTTAAGAAGTTAGCTCTCATTTTTTGGTTTTTTTTTTTCAAAAAGTATGATTTTTTTTGCATCATTTTTAAATTTTCAAGTGAGCTCATGCTCATTTCTACAGATATTTATGTATATTTGTATGTTTCAAAAACTGAAGTGAACTACATTTTCTTGCGTTATATGTAATGATTTTCTTGGATACGGTTTCTAACAGGTTCCCCCTTCTGCTATCCTTTTGGACTACTTTATTATGTTATTCTAATTGAAAACCTTACTTTGTGAATAAATCAAAACCTATGTAAATTAGCATTTTTTTTATATAAGAAGGATAAGGAATAGTGAATTATGAGATGAATGAATTGAAGGAATCAGTTTAAGAGACTGAAGGTAATAGCGTAATTACCATTAGGAAGAATGTAAGCAAGATTAACGTGCACTTGATATTAGTGGGAGTAGGTGTTAAGGATTGATTTAAGGCTTGCAAACAGTTTGCAGGTGTTTACTCATGAATCAGATCCAGTTTTGCTGCCTTTGAAATAAGCAGAAATTCCAATTATAATCTTTGTTTAGGACGAGAGTTAGAAACCCCTCACATTCGTAATAAGGTATTAATTTGGATTTTACTAAAATAGGTTAAATATGCTTGAAAGATTTGCTTGACTGAATATTTTTTGATCGATTATTAACTGCTATCTCGATGACTCAAAAATCTTAGAGCGTCTCAAGTTGAAAGGAAGGAAAAGGAGAGCTTAAAATGCAGATTTATACCATAAGCAGGAGATATAAATACATTTTATGTTATAATTGTTGTGGTAGATCTTACTTCGTATACGTCGAAAATGAATTTAAAATGTATTTGTTAGACCACGAATTAAGTTAACAGCAAATTACAATTACTCATGTTAAATCGGATTATTATTCTGTTTACCTCAGTTTGAGGCCTATCTGTTTTGTTGTACCTCCCAAACTGAGAAGTTTTTAAAATTTGTTTATTTAAGCAATTAAAAAACTTTTTATAACTCAACGTATCTGCATTGAGTGTTTGAATTTTGAGTCCTGAATTTATTTAAGTTAGCTAATCAAATATATCAATTAATTCTCACAAATTCATAAGACTTTTGGGAACAGAGACGGATCCAGGGGAAGAGCATGAGAACACGTACTCTCCTGTCATAATATCAAGCAAAGACAAAATAATATACATGAACTGGACATTCAACCGAATTTAAAAATATTTATTTTGTTTTACTTCAAAGTTGTTTGTATGATCATTATTCAAAGGAAGCACATTAAAAAGTTTCACAAAATCATCATCGATTTCCGCTTATCTTTTAAAAAAAACCCAGAGAAATTTAATTTCAGTTTTAAAACAGAACAAAACTGGCATTTATTTCTGATACTTGATATGAAAATTTTGAAAGACTTTTAAAAGTTCGACAGTATAAAAGAATGGATAAATATATTATTACAACATATTTGTTCTAAATAAAGTAGTAACAAACAATTTTACAAAAATAATCATTTATTTGCCCATAATATGAAGACATTTGAATTAATTCAATACAAAACAGCATTTTCGACAGTTATTTGAAAAATAATAATTTTTGATAATGTTCATTTTTATACTTTGTACAACATATATAAATGTAATTCAATACATTCATGTCCGTATTTTACAGCCCGAAGAGCTCATTTTGTTTTTAATACTAGGATTAAATTTAGAGAGCATTATTTTTGACATTTCATGTATTAAAAAGCATATCTTTAACATCTTAATTACCCACTACCATCTCGTGTAATGAAATCAGATACAGTTTTTTATTGTCTTCTGGCTCTAGGATCTGTGCTGGGCACCAATACGTATCTCATGTTCTGCGGTTGATTCCTGTTGGTAGTATATCTCTGAGAAGCTGTATTGCCATATGTGATAATAGGTCCTCTTGCATCCGGGGCAGTTGACTCGAAAACTACATCAGCAGGATTGCTATTATCAGTACCAGGTTCGTTGGTGCGCACTACGGCCTTGAAACCATCTGGTCCAGCAGTGTATTCAACGACTCTACTAGTGCCATCTTGGTGTGTTATCGTGTAGGACCCTTGGACATTGCCATTTCCATCTCCAGTCTCTTGATGGCCATTGGTAGCTTCATCACCTTCTGCCAAGTAGTTGAAAGAATATGGGATGGGTGCATATTGAGGCACCTGCGGCTGAAATTAGTACAAAATGATACTGATTTTATACATCTTTAAGTGCTTTAATTAAAAACATACTGAATTACATAACTGAAAAATTCGGGAAATAAGCTGTAACGTGGGCTATTCGCGAAATTTCCCTTTGATTAACACCCGCGGTTTCTTTCTGATTTTATATTTAAGTTCTCAGCTTCTTCTCAATCACTGAAACATGAAATATACTTCAAAAGTGGAGTGAATAGATATATTCAAGTCGTATAAAAGCGTCAGAGATTTGAATTGAGATAATAAATTGACGGTAATGGGAAAGATGTAGTAAGATGTGCACTGAAGTCTTCTAGGGTGTATAGAGGATTTAGTGAGCTTAGGACTTCACGCTTTCGGAGCAACTGAATACTTGAAGGAGGTACTCGCATCGTATATCGGTAAATGTATATATTGATAGATTACAGATGTTGTTAGTACTCGCTGATTGAGACATCAAACTATTGAGAGCAGCTCTCTTATTTGAGGACCAATCAAGCAATATTTTGGAAGATAATTGAATATTTTAATTATATATATGTGTGTGAGTGTGTGTGTGTATGTATTTATGTACATATATACTTTGTCTGTGCTTGAACTTAGTTTGAAATTTAGGTCTTGTAATTAGAATTACATTTAAGACTATAGACGAGACGGGTAATAGAATTCCGTTCACAAAACACTGCTCTCTACAGCACGGAAACCTTTCATATATAGAATTAATCTTATAATCAGAACTAAAGGTAAGTTTATTTTATGAAACTATATATATTAAAGTAAAAATCTTGAAAATATGCCCCTCCTCTCTTCTGAAGCTGAAAATTTTTAAATTTTAAATCGATAATAAAATGAAATTTATCTATGAAAACAAAATCGTATTACATAAAAGGAATATTATGAAACTTAATTTATCTATCAAAATTAATATAATTAAGAAGGATAAGTGCTCGACTTGGGAAGACTTGCATAAAATAAGTAATTCAAAATTTAATCATTGAGGAATTGAAATGATTATGCAAACAAAAAATAGGAAAGATAGCATGTTTTTAGTAGTTAAAGGTAAATTCAAATGGAGCGCAAATAGTGAGCAGCTTATTCTCGAATGGGGGCATATTATAATAAACATAACAACATTTACTCTTTTGTTGCAAAACAAGGAGGCAATATGAACTTTTTTAAAACAGAGAGATGAAACATTAATGAATTATAGTTGAGCCAATATTGGATTAAAAAAATTAGAAATGAAAGAAAGTAATCAAAATTGTTAGAAATATTTTACTACGTGAAATTTAATATTTCTTTAACGGTAGAAATTTATTGCATAAACGACATATTTGAAAGGCTAACTTATCTATATTTTTAACAGAATATATTTTATTTTTCTATACTAGCTTGCAATAGTACACAATTGTTTTTAGACGCTTTGCTTTTAAAATTTATTCGCAAAAAATTTGTAATATTTATTTTTAATATTAAGTAAACGACTTAAATTTTTTCATATTGATAAATTTTTAAACTTTAGAGTAAAATGTATTCAAAATATATCTTAAAATAAGACCTTTTTACAGAAGATATGCGGCGAATAATCTCACATAAAAGGTTTAATATTTGAAATTTCGTTGATATTTTTGCACTAAATATTTTTAGAAAACAGTTTTTTTTTTCATTTTAAATGAAAAATATAGTTCAATAAACCTTTCTAGTTTGAAATACTAATATTTCACAAAAAATATTCTAGAATAGTCTAATTTTAAATGAATATATGGCAAGAAGTTTACAATAAGTATAACACAATACCACGTTGTTAGAAATTTAATTCTTTAGTATTTTATTGATGGTTAAAATATAAGAAGTATCACTCAAAATTATTAATGAAAAAAATTTGGATTGTTTGATGTTATAAAATGATAAAAAAGTGGAAAGTGCATGAAAATCAAGAAGGAATTTCGCTCTTTTGCCAAGAAATCTTATGTTTAATTATTCTATGGAATTTACCTCAGTTTATTGTCATGTGATACTTGGAATTGAATGAGAAAAAATACTTTTACTAAACTAATTCAGAAACTTATATAATTTTCTCAAATTATACGGATTTAATGTCCATAACGTTGTTTATTCGCTCATTGAAAACATAAAAAAAGCAATTATCAAAGATACTGTATTATTAGATGTATTTAAAATTAGTAAAGGTAATAAATTCTTTATATTATAGTGAAGACAATCAATAAAAGTTTTACGTTGAATATTTTAAAAAAGTTTTTTTTGGTTACGAAAATACCACTTTTCAGTTAGCTGCCTAAATTGGCAAGATTCATTATGCAAACGATATTCATTACGTAAAAACCTTTTTATCAATGTTTTGAATTTTTCATTGCAAAAATATCGTGTGTTGAATAGTGCAATATACTTTCTTTCACAATATTTATCAGAAAAATTAAGCAATAGGAAAAACATGATACAAAAACACAACGAAATTTTTAAATTTGTTAGCAGTGTTGATAAATAAAATTAATTGTTTTGCATAAAATGTACTTACCCTATAAGTTGCTTGAGCAGATACAGTAGCCAAAATGGCTGCAAGGATAATTAGAAGCTGGAAAATAGAAATAAGTCGATGATTTTTAAAAAATATTTGCACATTGGGAATAATGAAAACAACGTGAATGTGAAATTTCTTAGAATTTGCAAAAGCTTTAAATTTAATAAAATGAATAAGAATTTTTCATGACTGAAATTTTTTAGAAATATTCTATTTGCTGTAACATATATTAGAATCGAGAACCAAAATGTATGCTATAAATGTATTATATATATATTATATATAAACCATTTCTCTAATAAAATCGAGTTAAACGTTGATTTTTACCATTGCGACTGATTAGTAACTTATAATTAAAAGTAATTAAATAATAAATTTGTATACAGTTTAGTATTTTACATGAAAAGTATTTTAATTAATGTATAAATGAATATTAAAATGCTTAATATATTTTTTGAGCTTAAAGATTTTTAAACAGTTATTGTTCAACAATAAGAGATGCTTCTTATTGCAGAAATATTCACTAAAAAGTTATTTTCTCCAAAATCTCTCGAGAATTTAATTTTGTAAAAAAATGAATCAAGTTTGATATCTTAGAAATATTATAAAAATAGAAAATGTGCTTATAATAATAATACCTTTTTCCTTTTTCAACTTTATTTAAAGTGAATAATAAAAATAATTTTGAAAATCGTAGTTATTCTCAAGAAGACATGTTTTGAATACTAAACATTAAACAGCTTTTGAATTTGAGATGATATAAAATATACTTAAAATGAAATAACACAATGGAATAGATTTCCTTATATATAGCAAGGGAGAGCATTGTTAAAGTAGTAGCAATTAAATAAAAATATATGCATTTTTAAATTACACACAATATTGTCTTTGACACTGTGAAGTGCAAATTTTCCGGGTATAAACATTAAAACTAATGACAACAAAAGTTTGTAAGCATGCATTAAATGCATGAAAAATATTTTTGGGGTGAAATAATAAAAAATGAAAAACACTTTTTAGGTGAAATAGGAATATGAAAATAATTTCTATTAAAACACAGTCTTACCTGCATTGTAATATAATACCAATGTAACGCTGCTGAGAGTAGCAACTAAGAAAATGCACTAGTAAACATCCTTTTATACTTCTGTGTTTTATTGCAAAATGCATTTTTTTGTTTTTTATCGTCACTGCATCTATTCTCACAGCGTAGTACTTTCAGACATATGCTAGTACAAAGCTCAAATCATAAATTTAAGGTAACGATTGACCTCGAAACAAATTATACGAACCTGAGGGACTATTTATTTACACTTCACAGATGAAATATTAGTATTCATAAGTCATCACCCCTTATAGTTGATGAAAACTTTATTATTTCATTATCAAGATGAGGGATTTATTGATTTCGTTGGTACATGAGAACATCGAAGCATAATTAAATCAAAACAGTGCCATCGCCAGGAACGTGGTACACAGAATACCAATTATACAAATGTTTCGGAGAGGACAACAATTTGATTTTCATTGCGCATTACGACGATTACGTAATCTTTATTACTAGAATAAGTATATGAATCGCAAAGGGATGTCTATGTGGTGCAAATAAATTAATGGAAATCTCGCTCTGAACTAATTGGAAACAACAGAATTTTGACCTTTTCCACTTCCCGTATTGGACATATACTTTATTTATCAATATATTACGAATAATATATTCTTATTCGATGCTTCAGACGAATAAAATAAAACTTCGTTAGTTATTATTCATAAATTGATATTCTTTATTTTGAATGCTATTGATGGTGTAATATTTCGTAATTCAGTTAATTACTTGTATGGAAAAGTTCAGACACAAATTGGTTATGAAATATGAAACTGAACCTAGTCTGTGCCATTTCGTGTGATGAATTAATATAAAGGGAAAATGAGGTGTCCAAAAATATTATTGTAGGTCATATTACTACATTATTTGCTGATTCAAAACGTGAATGACATATTTTAGTCAACACTTTTACTGATTCAAGAAAAGGAAAACGATTGTCAAATTGTAAAAGGTATCAGAATGAGAAATTCGTTCTTTTGAATGTAACAAAATATATATATATATATATATAAATAAATAAATAAAGTACCGCATTCTACTGAAAAATAAAGATTCATAAATTTCAAATTTTATATTTCCTATAATATTTTAAAATTATTTACATCTAGTTCTTCGTAATATTGCATTACATATATATAGAGTGTAATAAATAGGAAGTGTAAAAAATCTCTTCAAAATTCTTGGATGTTGAGAGCAGAAAAAGTCAAATACCTTTGAGCGATATTAAAACTTGTGTTCCAACTTTTTGGTTTTATTAATCCTTTCAATAGAATTAATTATTTTTTTTGTATACCAGTGTAAATATTTGCCTGATAATCGTTTAATTCACGTTATTTTTTGATAATATGTTTATTTATTATTTTTCTTCCATAGGAAACCTGTGCACCTGCAGTCTAATCATAGCCTGAAAATGCCCCTCAAAAGAATGGAGGAAGCATATTTGGAACTGGTCTCCTGGTAGAGTCACTGAAGGCATGAAAACTATTTCATTACATTCAGCGAAAGAAAAATAGGAACAAAATCAGACTTCTACTCTCGAGGACTCCAAGTTTTGGGACAAACAGAGAAATGGTCTCCTCGATCACATTCTAATTAGTAAAAAAGCCCACATGCTCGATCACCTTTCATTATTAGTTGTCAAGGTCATCAGTGCTACTGCGGAAAATGCTATTCAGACTAACACTAATGGCAGAAGAGACAACAAAGGTCCCTGAGGAACTTTTTGACAAATATCCTAATGGCTGTTAAGGGATGTAACTCAGATTCATGTTCGGTGTTTCGTTCTGAACATATCGCTATTAAGAAGGACTAACAAGCAAATGGTAAATTAATTGCAAAATTCCTCTGGATTTCGACAAACAGTTGTAATTATTTATTATATTCTAGAAATTGCTTGAATATTGGTGATAAGAAGAGTGTATCTGTATGTACATCACCTGAAACACTTTTCTCTGCAGCACAACATTCATGTTTAGAGGATACCTATCTCACATCTATCGATGTAGATGGAAATGAAAAGCTGATTTTTTGATCAGTGAGAATTCATCAAGTCATCCGACAGAAGGTAATGTCTTCAATTACTAGAAAGCTGTAGCCATACGGAAGAAGATTAACCAAACAGTTGTGGCGCACTTAACTATTCATTGTTAGTATTTTGATATTTCACCCTCCCCATTTCAGAAAGTAGAGTTTACCATACTGCCTTTTCAAAAATCTGTGCTGAGCAGTCTTAGATTCATGTGAGCGGACGACAGATCTTTCCCATCTAAAGCTTTGTGAGGTTGAAAACATCAGCCTTTTCATACCTTCTTATATGACTGATGATGACTCCTCAACTGTTCCTATCAGGTGATGGGATTTTTATACATCAAAAGTCGCTGTATCTGATCTTCTTTAACTAAATTAGAAGGAAAAGAAACACAAGTATTTCCTATACTGTATAGCAGTAAATAAAAGAGACTATATAACTTTTTAACTACTATAATTTTAATTGAGCTAAGCAAAAACGGTATCATTGTTGACGGTTCACAGATAAACTAAATTATGAAACTGGTATATTTGGGGATTAACTTAATTTGAATATCTAATAAACTGTCAAAAAGAGTTTACCAGTATACATTTTGATTGTTTTAGAATTTGATAATGATTGCTTTCCATAAGGTGACCAGATTTTAACATTCAAAAAGCAAGACACCATTGACGGGGGGGGGGAAGGAGTTCATGATTAAAGCTGGTACAAAAATACCAACTTTTGTAACCTAAATAATTATATCCTAAACTCATGAGTGTCTAAACTAAGACCGTTTGAGGGCCACATTTAAAAAAAAAAAAAAATCTGACTTGTCTTTTGCAAAAAATTTAAAAAGTTTGACAGTCGAATATACAATATTTTTTCAAACAAATTTAAATAAAAATTCATTCACGTAGTTTTATTTAATAAATTAGCTTCTTTTTCTATAATTTTTAAAATTGTAATTATACATGTATAAGACGCTATTTATTTTTAAATTGTAAAAAGTCGTTTCATTTAGTTCATGTTCATAAAGATGGAAAAATTCAGATTAATGGATGAATTTGCTTTGTGAACAAGCAAATAAGATATCGAGGTTCAATAGACGAGGTAGCATTACTTGCAAATTTTCAAAATGTTTGTCAGTGATCTTTGTCCATATTTTGATTTTTGTAAGCTTCATTCTTGAAAAATTATTCCACAAATAAGTACTGCAAGGCTGGAAGACATTATTAAAGCAGATTGAAAAATGAGGAGTATGTATCAAGTGGGTAGGTAATCTTTATCAAACTCCAGTAAAAACATTCCAAATTTTTCTTTCAGTTGAATGTCACTTTGCTAGTTCAATTGCATTCCATTTGAAGATTTGAATAATTTATTTAGTTTATAAGAAAATCAAGTATGAAAATATTTGAAATGCTCTTCCTTTTTAAAGATTTGAAATCTTCTTTCAACTCTTTGAATTAAATAAAATTAATGCAGTATATTTATAAATCATCAGGTTTATGCTAAACATTAAGTACTGATATATGCAAACCTTACTTTCTCTTATTGATTAAGCTAAAATCTTTTCTTTTCAAACACTGTAATTGTTTGGAACATATTAAATAATGTCAATTTAACTTTTCCTTGATGATCAGAATTTCATATCATTCAAATGATTCAAGTCTACTAAGAAACTAAATTCAATCTTCGTCCCAAATTCATTCATCAGTTTCCTTGCGTTTCATAAATATTTTTTGTGTCCTCAAATGCAAAAATCTTTTGGCATTTTCTTACTAAACCATCTAGCTTCTGTATAATGAATAACACTCAAAAATTCAGTGCCCATAGCTTTAAGAAACTCTTGTCTTGAATTGTCTATGATTATGTTCTTTTTTTATAAAGCTAATGGTTTTATAACATTTAGCATTTTCATTTTTAAATTTTCCACATAAATTGACCTGATTAAATACAAGTGATATGTATCAGGATCGTATTTCGGCAGCTGCCATTGCCTACTTATTAACTATTCATTTTACTGAGTCCCTCATTTTTACGCAAACATGGAGGCTCCATCGGTATGACGATACTGATAATGGGTTTCATGATAGGAAGCCTTTTCATCGAGATAAATTCCTACAGACTTGGTATGTTTTTAACGATACTAAAGCAACACATTTCTTCATGATTTTAATGTTCCATAGATTCCTCTTTGATCCAATTCTAATATTTGTCGAGTCAGCGCTTTCGTCCATAGCTACAAAAATAAAAATTTAAATTGGTATCATTACTTTTAAGACTTTTCAATAATGTAGCTTAAATATTTTCACTAATTTGCGTTTGGGCGCATTAAGCTTTAGTACAAAGACCAAATCATCTGAATAAAGCACATATTTATCACCTTTTAACTAGACTTAGTACGAAGTACTGATGTGTATCGTATGAGAAACAGTTACAAACTCATTATGCAGAAGGCGTTATTTGAATGCGAATAACAAACTCCTTTCAACCTATTGCCTTTCTCCTCTAAAATTTCCTTTTCCAATTTTTTGTATAAGATGCTAATTCCTTTGCAACATGTTCCAAGTGCTAGATCCTACGTGAATCATTGACATATAGAATAAAATCTGTGAAGTGGCTGCAAAGTGTTCTTCTTCATTTTAACTCATAAAATGTTTTCGTCTGCCATCTCAAAATGCCACTGTTCAATAGATCCAAACAATGATGCTCGCATTCTAGTAAATGATCAAGACAGACTTTTGTCTGGCGGTTCTATTAATCAGTTCTCAATAGTTATTTTATTAAAAGTTTAACATTATAAAATTACAAAATAATATAAAGCTCATCTATATTGAAATAGCTACATGGGAAGCAGAAAACCATGTATTTCCCATTCCTACGTTATAGTTCCATGGCTTGTCGTGCATTCTTTCTAAAATCATCATTTTCTTACAACCCCACTTGGGATAAGATAAGTGTTAAATTCAATTTTCTTCACTTGGCCAATCTAATCCTGCTAAAAAGATATATTAGTCAATCGTATTTCAAAATCATGTAAAAGGACCATATAAAAGAGCTGGACCTATTTATATTTTTCATTTCTAATTAATACTATTTAGAATTTTCGACATTGCTTACTATGATTTAAATATTTAGATTATAATCTATTATATCTTATAGTTATATTTTTATAATCAAACACGATAAATCATCAGTTGATGTTTGATTATTTTTGGAGTGATAAAACGGTAAATTAAAATTATCCTCAAAGTGTTTGTGCTTTTAAATTATTTCAAAATATTTAAGATATCTACTGAATAAAGAATAAGATTTATCTAAATACTAATAATTGCTTATCTTATACATAGGAATTTTATCTAACTACTAATAATGCTTATCTTATATATAGATTTATCTAAATACAGTTAAGCTACCTCAGGGACGTTGTCAACAATTTTGGAACCACTCTGCATAGAAGAGCTCTGGGTGCATCTGAAAATTGGGAGGTGCCATATGGTTTCTGCAAAATAAATGTTTATATTTTATTGTAGATACACAAAAAGGATCTATAAATAAACCAGACTATTTTAGAGAATCCTTATATAATAGGCTAAATTTGAATAAGCCTGTGATGGTAAATACCTGGTAGATATAGTCGCATGAAATAGTTTCCCTGTATTTCTGACATAAATAATTAAGAAATAATAGACATTGTTACAAATTTAATTTCTTAATTTGAAAATAATTATGTTTCGTTTTCGTCATTTCACCTTGCTTCGTATTAATTTAATCGTCAAATGTCGACTTTCGTATCTAGCCATTTCAAGTCTCCCAGAGTTTCTCATTATCTATTCTAGTCATTTCTAGAGCATTTACTTGCAATTTCTTGTGGATGGCAATAATTTCTTGGTTGCTCGTGGTCTATTCTAGTGGACTTATGGCTTTAGTTGTAAGGGTTTTGGTCAGGAAGAAGGGTCTGACATTTCGATCAGATTCAGTTTGTGCTTCTCGGCTACAAATCTATCCTATCTCCCCTCCTCTTCTTGAAGCCCATGCCATATATATCTTCCCAATTGCATGATCGTTCTCTTCTGGAAGCTTTTAATACAAATAATTGTTGAGGACTGAAAGTGACAGGTTAGTGACAAGTCGTGGATGAGCCAATCTGGCCCCTCCGTGAAAACCCAGTTTATTTAGGTCTTAACAGCCGTGAAATTACGTTAATAATTTAACATACTTAAATAACTAGCGGAACTTTGCTCCCAATCAACAGCAAGACATTTACAGAATCGTTTTGTTTTCAATCATCACAGTATAGTGTCCTTGTAGGCAAAGAATCTACTCCTATACTCCTCGCTGTTTCCTCCTCTGACTCTGTTCAGGTATGGACTTGTCTGTTGCCGCCCCGCCTCTCCTTGATGCGCAATCAGCCCCGTAGGGATATGAACTTGACCTCACCCAGTAGGACTTTCTGTCGGTATCTGTCATCACGTTGGACCCAACTGGACAGGACTCCTTTCGTCATTTCCTTCTCTCCTGGTCATCTTTCTTGTTTCTGGTGAGTGATGCAGGATTACCAGGTCTTTTTCTTTGCAGCTCCCATGGTCGTCTTTTAACTATTCTCATGTGAAGGCACTGCATTTTCACTTCAGTTCCTTCTTACTGGTGGCTCTTTTGTTGATGCTCTCTTTCTTGATTATTGGAAATTCGTCAGCCTCTTCTCATTCTCTTGCCTCGACGTTGATGTTTTCGTTAGAATACCTCCTGTTTAGACCTTTGATACCCTCAGTTTCTATTCCCCAGACCCTTCATGGCCAATCCGTTTGTCTCCACAGCACCTTCATCCTATAGATTTGTCGATCGTACCTGATCTGGTCAACGTTATCAGTTTACCCTCTTTTAAATAATCCATTATTCATAACCTTCATCACACCTTATGGGCGCTAGAGTTGGAACTTACTCCACAATCTCTGCTCATGATCTCACTTGGGATGTGGCACCAATACTAAATCCTTTACCTAACATCAACTTGTCTTCTCTTATTATAATAACATATCTTATTTGAATCTTATTCCTTCTAATCTCTTCAAACAATTTCTCAATATTACCACCTAAGTCTTCTCTAGCTGCTCCGGTCCTCGGCCATATTAGACGGCTTTTGTAGTAACTGGTGTAGCTCACCCTTCAGCAGAGTATTCATTACCCAGGAGTGATTACTACTAGAGCAAAGGAAAACAGTTATGCCGATCATTTACTAAAACATCGGATCCGCTTCTGTAATCTCAGACCTCTTTATCCCAGTTTGTAAACTCCCAAGCTTTAATAACATTTCATTCCACTTGGATGTTTTAAGTCTGCTGATTTACAGATAATGTTTAAAATGGCCAGGAGATCGAGCTTTGGTTGATTAGCACCACGTTTGGCGATATTCTGTGCGCTGGTAGTTTGCTTCGTTGTATGGATCAGGCCTGCTCTTCCTTCGTAATATGAGATCAGTCTCCCACTTGTTCCTCTATTTGTGGTACCCTTTGTCGAATCTGGAACTACTTAACTTGATTTTTCTAGTAAAGATGAGTTTTTATCAGGACTTAGCAGCAAAGCAGCCATTTTGCCAGGAGGACTTCCCTTTGGTCCGCTCCCTCTGGTCAATCATCATCGATCCTCTATCTCCCGTCCTGTTGCGGCTCCTGCATTCTCAGTCTATAGTCCTCATTCTAATTTATTCTCAGACCCTGATTTCCAGCACATATGATATCCAAATTATTCTAGATCCATTCGTATAACATTCAAGCCTTCTATACCACCAGTTTTGTTCAGTGACTGTTAATTTCCTCCGTCCGTTCTTTCTCCATTGGCTTGTGAACCTGGGTTCCCATATGCCATATAATTTCATATTTTTCTACTGGTGTGTAAAAGTTGGGCCTTGTGTATGGTTTCAGATTTCATAATCATTACCTGGGGATAATCTCTAATGATGTGATTTAACAGGTTTCTTCAGTCATTTCAAGAATTAAGAGTTATCTATCTTCCAATAGCATAGTAATTGTGGTACCTGACTTCTTGGTGCCTTGTGAGTAAACTCTGGCCTCTAACTCCGATCCATTTCCCAGTCCCAGAAGCTGTTTGTGTGCCTGTTTTAGTGTGAGTCTGTTGCTGTGATCACGTGAAGAACCTGTACCTCAGAACCAATCTCTTTAATGGACCGGCCTTTAGGTAAGCACCTTCTTGAATTTCAAAATAAGATATTACTGTTGATATTTATTCAGATTTCCGATGCATTTTCGCTCGGAAAATTAGGCAATACTCTGAAACTCAGGCCATTACTCCTATCTCTGGGTTTTGGAGTGAGCAGGGCCTTATTGCCAATGTTGCATAGGTGGGAAGGAAGGTTGTGTTCTAGTTTCTTAAATTTATTAACTGCTCAGCTACAAATCTATCTCCTTTTCTCTTCTTGAAGCCCATCATCCCAGTTTGCATGAGTCATGTTCCTCTTCTTTGGAGGAAGCTTTCTTCAAATGGTGTGAGGACTGAAATTCCCAGAGGAGTGTTGGTGACAAGGTCATGGCGGATGGACCCATCCTGGAATGACCCAGAAAATGATCTCAGGTGTGAGGTATTAACTCATAGTGAGATCAGATCAGATAGTTTTTCAGCGATCCAGCTTAATGTGTAACAGCCAGCAGTCACAGCACCATCTTATTTGGAACAGTGCAGCCAGATTCCACGCTCAGTTTCGGCTGTACAAGGTACATGTTTTATTCCACATAACTGTGAAGTACCCATGTGGCTTTCTATTCTCTCAAAATTGTAATTTCTATAATCCCAAAATATACAGCAGTATACAAGCAGTAACTCGATAGTGCTTGAGATGTCGTTCATAGATTTGTTTTGGATTGTTTGGGCTGTGTGAAAGTTATATTGTTCTCAAGTGAATTGAACTCACTTGGGAGATGAATAGCTTCTTATTCTTAGAGCGTTTAGAATGGTGCTTAGAAGATGCATAGTTCCAATTGATCATGAAGTTCCTGAACGATATGTTTAAAAATGGAACTACAGATCTAAGTGCATATTTCACCTTGCAACGATCAGATATCCTGTAACAATAGCATGTCTACAGGCTAGAAAGTTGCAGGAGTCGGAAAAGGTTTGTCTCACTGGATTCGACTTGCTGTAGGCAGCCCAGTAGCTTGAGGCATTGCATTAATTATGAGGTCTGTCAAAGGTTGCTCGTAGCCTTCAATTCTTTTGTAAATTTCAGACCTGTAAAATGGTTTCGTCAGGTCAGTTAAATTTTGTTCTGTGAAGGAGATGACAGAGTCTCATTTTGAAATACCTCTATCTGGCTTGTGACTCACTGCTCCCCACCAGCAGTGGCTACTGAAATGGTAAAGTATCTATTATTCAAATATAGTTTATGGTGCAATTGGCGTTAGAACACTGATAGTAGAAATCGGAGAGTTATTTCCGCTCCTCAGCCTTAATCAAATATAATTGACATTTGAACCATGTCAATGACTGGAAAAATCCTTAAATAATTTGAATCTAATTAATACAGTCTATACGAGCAAATTTATTTTCTGATATATTTTAGTATGATGGTCAAAATTTGGCTTAATCAACTAGTGACGGCGGAATATTTTCTATTCTTCTCTTTATCATAATTAAACTCAAGTACTAACGTCCTAAAGTCAATAAAGCTTGGGCGACACATTGCATTGTTACATGTTTGGTAATAGGTGCCGAAATAAAACGACAAATGTAACCGGCTCTCCTGAATAGCATAAATAATTAACTTCATCTACCAATAACAAACTTACCTCACACCTTTAAGCGTAAAGTTGGGGTATGTATTTCTAGCTTTCACTATGCAACCGATAATTTGCTGCAACAATTCTCGGCCCCATCATACTGACTCTGGAACGGTGCAAACCTAGAACCCTCTGACCTCTTTCATTTATCGAGCAATTTATACAAATTCCTATCTCCTCTGTTCCTTTGTTTCTTGTAATTTAAATATTCCACATTCCATTGGTTGGGCAAGGGTTGCTTGGAAAAACAATCAAATCCCTACTTCAAAGGAGTCCCAAAGTTAGTGAAGAAGGCACAGAATAACCAGAAAGTGTTTGTATAAAGTGGGCTCTTAACATAGGGGCAGTGACCATCATAGTCAAAGGTTATTGGGTGTGATTAGTCTGATCAATTTGTGAATCAAGAAAAAGGTCGATATTTGAAAATTCACATATAGGGTAAGCCAAAGTACCCTGTTTTGGGATGGAATTGGTACATTAGGAATGCAGAAAGTCTTCTCAATAGTGAAAAACATATACTCGACTTGACTAGTTACTCAATTAGGAGACTCATTAAGTCTCAGAAACTTTCTCTCAACAAAGGGAAAATAATAAAAGGTAGAAAACAGATATTATATCTTATTTTTAAAAATCATTAGTAAAGATCAAATCTAATGTTGAATTAATGTAAAAGAAAAGTTTCAAACATCACAAATAGAAGAACCCTTAAAAGAGTATGTTTTTAAAGTTTTGAAGGAAAATATATTGTTTATATATATATTCTTATATGCAAATAGTTTTAATTTAATTCTTACGTAGCATTGATTTATAAAAATGAGATAAGTAAAATTTTATTTAAAGTGTCTCTGAACAATCTAAGTTAAGTTCGGCCATATTTTGTCATACTTGATTTAATCCATGAACATATTTATCTCAAAGTGTGGTCTGTTAATCATTAGAACCATCATTTTATTTTACATAAGAAATTAACAAAGATGATAATAAAACATTTTCAAGGTGGTACAGATATTTTTAAACCTTCATGACATATTTTTGAAAACGAACTTTGATAAAGCTCAAATTTTTAAATGTTACTGGGTAAAGTATAAATGCAAAAGGAGAAAAGATAATAATTTTTAAAAATACTACTTTAGTTTTGTCAAATGCTTAATGCATTTATTATGGAATCATTATTTACAATTAACTTATATAATAACAATCCTTATAATCTTTTCTCTCTTATATTCAATAAAAGGTACAGCAAAAACCACAGTTCTTAAAATTACATTATTACATCGAAAATGTTCACTTTAGTATTTGGTCGTAAAGTGAAGTTGCGATTTAATTACTGCGACAGCGTATTTAAAGTTTTGAAATTAAATACTAATTAACAAAATGTGCAGCCAATGAGGAAAACTGTGGTGCTTTTCTCTCTTAGCTTCTTTGGATTACAACATGTGTGCAAATGAAGTATATTTTGTGACATCACTTACATCAGTATTCCGTCGGATACATCTTATATTTGGAACATAAAATCACGCAGAAAGAAATGCTTCCACTAAAGTGGACCTGTCGCCACTAATGACTTCCCAGGCCTTACCACTACATAGAAACGACTATTGAAGAGTAACTTCAGTAGCACTTTGGTGATTTCAAATCCTTTCAGATGCCAGTAGTTGGATGATGTTCTAGACAAATCATTTCCAATTCATTCAATAGATCAAGTCTACGTTTGATATATCTGTTTTACAATTTTTCAATTCAACAGTAAAGCAACCACTTTGACGAATCTGGAAAACTCTTTGCAGAAAGAACCCAGCTCAACAATGCTTTTATGAATACTTTATGAATCAGTTCTGTTATCTAGCCCCTGCTTCCCCACTTACCAAAGAGAAATTCCACCAGTTTTCTGGTCTTCTATGGCCTGGAGGTAAAATTCCAGCATATATGTAGGAATTTCAGATGACTCTTCAAGATACTTTGCAATATAACATCAACTTCAGTTACATGGAAAAGGAATATCATATAGACATCAAAGTTCAAGCATCATGTGAATACATAAATGTACAATAAAATAAGAAAAAGGAACATCTCATACAGCCAAGATTTGAAAGGTTTTACAAAATGCTGTAAAATCATCAACGAAAATACTCCCAAAGAAAGGAACATCAGTAGTAACCAATAAATTCAAATGCAGTTTATAGAAACACTTGAAATTACCTCTAAGAAGTCAGAAGAAAGACATCCTTATGGGATAAAGAATTTCAAGAATAGCTGCATTAAAACTTACATTAACCTCTTAGAATTTTGAAAAATCACATACAACATCATAAAATGTGGATTTTCACGATCAGTTATTAAATGTACAGTGAAGTTTTGAAAGAGTTGTCATATATTTCTATCGTCTCAGTGTACATTTTCTCTAATAAGACACAGAATCTCATTGATATTGATATGCAGATATAGTGACTCTGTTTTCCAGAGACCGTGATGACTCTTATTTTCAGATAGTGACCTCTTATTTTCAGAGATAGTAGCTCTTATTTTCAGAGATAGTGACTCTGTGCACTGAGATAGTGACTCTTATTTTCTTGAGATAGTGACTCTTGTCAGGATGTTTTTATTTTCAGAGATGTGAAGTAGTTCTTTATCAGAGATAGTGGGTATCAAGGATAGGCTCATCAAAGAGTATTGACTTTATCAAAGCTCTTCATCAGAGATGGTGACTCTATAAGAAATTAGTGACTTTCTATTACAGGATATTAGTGACTCTCTATCATGAGACAGTGACTCTTTATCTAAAGAGACTGTGTTGTATAAGAGATAGTGACTCTTCATCAAAATAGTGTTGATTTTAAATTGATACTCTGAAATAATGAGTATTTGGTCTCGCTATTGCTGACTTTCTTAATCCATAGGCTTTGTCAAAATAAAGGAGCATGGGTTGGGTCTAAACAGGTTCAGGAAATTACAATCTGGGGTAGGCACTGTGCTTGGAGTCAGTGAATGGAGGGCTGAAACTGGAGACATGCTTTTTCTGGGCAGATTTGTGAAGTTTTGATCAGGATGCATGCAGTGACCTCTTCCATCTGAGCTGGATGTCTCTTCCTTTCCCAGTAAAGCAATAATTAAGTGATTTTTAAAGGTGTCAATGGCTATGTGATTTTTGCCAAAGGAAAATATTTGTAGTTTGACTTTCAATGGAATAGTTTTATTCTTCTTTGGTGTTATTTTATTTTCATATAAGAGATATCAGCTTCATTTTATCGTTAATTAATTATTTATTAAGGTTGTAACATTATTACAATTATGATTGTGTTTAGACACTGCGTTGCATTTGCAAGAGAATGCTTATAAACTTTAGTTATTATATTAAGAATAATCAGGACATCTGGATGAAGTTTATTTAACAATTGATTCACTACGTAATTAATAATTGCGGCTAGTATTCATGTTGTTTGATTTGGTTTCAAAATAGATTGATAACTCGCCCAGTTCGGAGAATTTGATTATCCAGGTTTACAGTTTAATTATGAAAATAGTGGGGACTTAATTTTATTTATTGTAAAACATTTCTAGCCTCCACCAGAAAAACATTTAAATTCATGACCTGTCAGAAACCATTTTCCTACAGAATTTAGTACAGATTTAATTCTATATCATCTGGGTTAGCCAATTTATGGTTTCCAGAAACCAAACAAATCAATACAGATATCTTTTTGTATTTACCATGCATGCAAAGAGACAAGTGTGCATAATAAATTTTACCAGGATAAGTAAGTTATTTCTTATTATTTCTTAGCCAAAATATTAAACATGATACTCAAATAGTCTATGTTCCTTAACTGACTTTGTAGATTGAACCCTGTGCAAGATATTCTATATTTCTTCTATATTTGAGTGTAGCTTAAAATCTGGAGGTTGTATTACTAGTTTCTCTCTTAGTATCTTGTAATTGAAAATATATACGCGCGCCTCACACATAGAAGAGGAGAAACAATTTTCTTAATCTCCATTCTACATCAAACCACTAGAATTATTCAATTCACATTTTAAAATTTGTGATATGCTCTAAGATATATCTTTAAGAAAAATTTGTACTAAGTGAAGAAAATTAAAACTGTTGGTTTTAGATAAAAGTTTCAGATGTAATACTCACCAACTGACTCTACAGCCAATTCTTCTAATTTAAATTTGTCTGGCCTGATTGTATGCATAATTTAATAATTTAATGTTCCATAAATTTTATAGGAAAAGTTTACCATGATGAATTTCTCAGTATTTCATCCTTTTTCTTTGGTCACCCATATTTGATAATTTCAATAATAGTCTCTTTTGCTGATGAGGGGTTAAATCTGTTCTTTGCTCGAGCACATAAACTCTTTGATTTTTGGGTTTGGGTTCCTCATATTGCTTATATAATTTTTAATAACAA
>BMAW01050396.1:0-63434 GCA_019974015.1 Nephila pilipes
TCAAGTTTTTTATGGGTATTGTTTTTTAAATTACGTGCTATTTTTAAACTTTTCTATTTGAATGTTCCTACTTTTTTACTCGTGTTATTAGGTTTTACCTCTGTGTTTATAATACAAAGAATGATTGTGAAGGTTTTATCATTAATACATGAATTGCCGTTAGCCTAACTGTTATATTATTACTATAAGTATATTATTTTTATCCTAAGCTGATTGCACTATTGAATAGCTTTTACAGACTTTAAATAATTTTTTTCTTACCTCCCAATAAAATTTTTCTCAATTATTTCAGTAATTTTTACAATATTTTTCTCAAATTTTTGTTTCAAAGTATTTTTAATTTAAAGTTTAAACATTTTTTTTTGTTTAATATTATCTTCTTCCAACATTTATAACAAGAACTCAATATTAAAATTAATAATGATCATTTGATTCCTTTGGGATTTTTTTAATATGTTATTGTTATCTGAATTTTTTTAAAATTCAGATAACAATTTTATAATGGGATATTTTATTTTATTATGGGGAGTGTATGAAAGTACTCTATTTCTTTTGTTATTTTTTTCACTTTAATTTTAAAAAGTTATTTATATTCTTTCTAAATACCTTCTTAATTAGTGGAATTTGTTTCCCCCTCCCGTTATTTGAAGTTGATTTGCCAGATTACTGTGAATATTAATTTTTACTGAGCTTTGTTTTCAGTACTAAACTAAGATTATTTTTCTCTTTTATCAGTATGGAATTTTGTGCACAAATTATAACTTTATAACTGGAAAAAGAACAACTCAAATTTTTACTTTGTTCATATACTCTGTTGTTAATAAATAAATGATTGATAACCAGAGCAAGCACAATCAATATTTCCAGAATTTATTCAAAGGGATTTTAACAACGTTGTTTTGAACTTTGCCAATTCATTTTCAGTTTTAAAAACTGTCCACTAAAACGCATGTTACTAGATACAATCTAAGACAAAAATTTGTATAAGTTTTTAAATGTAAATGGACTAGTTGAGAAATAGAGAGTAAGAACTTGATGACTAAAATGAATGAGTACAATACAACTCTTAAAATTTATGTCTTGCGTGTGCCTTTTGATGCATTCTAAAAGTGCGAAATGAAACATTTTGGGTATTCAAAAATTAATGAATTACCATGTATCGCTTATTATTATAATTTTCTTAGAAGAAAATGTCCTATGTTTTTATTTTAATATTCAGATACGAAATGCACTCACTTCTGTAGTAAAATCGAGAAAAATATTTGCATTCCTCACAATTTCCTTGTACGCTTCTGTAAGCTTGAACGTACAACTAAACCACTGCCATGGCTTATATATTCTAGACATAAATATGTCTTGAAGCCTATAAAAAAGAATATACAATTTATTTCGGATACATTTTGAATATTTTCTAAGCGTTGCTAAGTAAAGACAAAATTTGCACGATATTTCAAAGAACGCAAAATAAATTTAATAAACTTAAATAATGAATGCAATAAATGAAAATATCAAATTTTAATAATGATTGAAAAGTATGAAAATAAATCTACAAATTACTTTTTAAGTGAAATTTGTTTTTCTAAGCACATGTATATTTATTCTTTATTAAATATTTAAAATTTTTTAGAATACTCAGAAGTTGAATGCTTCAGAATATGTAGAAATACGTGCTTAATTTATATTCTGGTAGACGAAATTATATTTTTAAAAAAAATCATTTGAAGCAAAATCACAGAAAAAGATTTATGTAGGTACTAGGACAACTGTTTCATTATTTACATTTTATTGATCTGAATATATATATATATATATATATATATATATATATATATATTAATCTTTAGGAATATCAAGTTACAAAATTATTGAACTTAATAGAAATTTAAGATTATTGACTTCTTATTGTGCAGAAAATAATGAGGGTAATTTCCGTGGTACTATTACTGAGATTGCCTCTGAAACAGCAGAAAGATCTCCAAACACTGATATGGTATCACTAAAAGGCAGCACAAAGCCTTGTGGAATGGCAGTTGGTCTTTTTTAGTGATAATCTCACTTTTATCTTGGTGATGATGATAGCTGTGAAAGCAACACGATCCACTCCACTATGGACGATTCATTTTCATTCATCACAAATCCAAATAATGCGGTGTAATTGTACAGGGTGTGATCACCGTTGATCTTTATACGAGCCATTTTTCGTCCCAGTCCCGAAGATGTCCTTTCCTTTTGTGAGCGCCCATTCTAGTCCACTATTTCTAAAATGCAGTTCTCGTGTTCATATACCTGCCATCACAGAAGCTTCACTCGCTACTCATTACGATGGCCAGTATTATCACAAATCGGTCGCAAATAGAAAATGCATTGGCTGCTGTACGTCGTTCTGTTAAACCCCCTCCGCTTGAGCAAATTTTTCAAGATCTACTTGCTCAATATGCATAAAATAAGAATCATCATATCGTTGATGGATTATCATCATATCGTTGATTCCATATCAAGACATGAGGAAGAATACATCCCAATATAATTATGATATCCCAATATCCTATTGAGAATTGTAAGCCTTTTGTATTTTAATAAAAGCCCTATAAATTTTGTCATACATATGCTTAGTTATTATTCCTTTCTTGTTGTATTGAAGAACTAACTGAAAGATTTCATTTCAATCTGACTATTCCTGAAAAAGATGCAATATATGCGCTCGCGCGCACACACACACACACATGTAACTTTTAAATATTGACTTTTAAAAATGTAATGATCCTACTGGCTTTCGAAAATGTAAACATAATATCATCTTTATGTTCATAAAGCAGTCGAAACCAGTTTCATTTTTACTTCATTATTTTATTGTACTGGAGAGAGAGACCATTTCCACTACGGAGTTGGTTACAGGTTATTGCATCATAAGACAGTAAGAAGAGGAGAGAAGAGGTGTAGGAAAGAGAGCGTTTTTTGTTATGTTTTTGTTTATATACCAGGGAAAATTCCCATGAAACTTTAGAAGCACGTGTTATGAATGGAGGGATTTCTGGGGAAATATCATAATATATAGGGAATTAAAAAGGGATTGTTTTTGACAGATTTATAATTGGTTTAAGTGGAATTAATCCGTATTTAGAGCGTGTGATGTAATAAATAAAATGATACTTTGGAAAGGGATCAGGAAATACGAATGAACATTATCTTATAAGGGAGAGAATGGGCAAATTTAAGAAATTAAATTATTATAGCAAGAAATTATGGAATATATATATATATATATATATAAATTTCATATATTTCCAGTTTTTGTTACATGCTGAATGTTGAATCCCTTCTCTAAATGTGGAGAAGTACATTAATAATTAGTTTTACTTATGTAACTTGACCAATGAAATGCATCTAATTCCAGGATCTATATAATCAGTACTTTTATTCTCACAGTCATATTACTCGTATTTTATATTTTGCCGAGACCCTTATTTTCAGTTAATCAAATTTATCTTTGTTCATCTTAAACGCTCTTTGAAATGTATGAATATTTTACATGCTAAATTGAATTCACACTTTTTAAAACAGATAGATATATTTTCAATACATTTTAATTGCACTTATAAGTTATATACCTGATATTTTTGTTATGGCAAAATTTTGTTATAACCACATAAAAAATAATTTATTAAAATAACATAAATGTCTTTTATTAACGCATATACAACCTTTAAATTAATTCTGAATGAATTAAATTCACTTTGTAGCATACCTTTCAATAGAATTCACATATTTTGAATCCTTGTTCTTCTGTGCATTTACAGAAACACCAAACATAGTCTCTAACAGAAAAGGGAGAAAATGATCTGTTAACTTTTTTTATCTAATATATATACACGTACAATAATTATTCATATATTTTCTCCTTTGGTTATTTAATACATATATAAATATATCATACACTATTTAATATTATTCTTCAGCTTTTAATTATTTTTCTGCTCTTTTTTCTACGCTCTGTTATATTTAATATTTAACTGCATGCTGAATAAATTTTGCAATAAATTATTTCAATTTACCCAATTTTCTTACATTCTTCTTATTGCGAATGAAGTGTAGGTTGTTGCAATAAAAGTCTTATAATATCGAAATATTTTGTATAATGTTTCAAAAAAATATTGTGTATTCATATTTATTAGATTCTGCACGCGGAAACAGGGGTACATGAAAACAATGCTGAGAAAGGAAATAAATTACTAGCTAATATCTGTTATGGTTGTATTACTTCTGTAGTAATCAATATATTTTGTATTATCTAATATATCAGAAATTATTACCTAAGATGGTGCGGCAAACACTGACGTTATTCTTTTAATGAATGTAGGAAGATAAATAAAGCGTTAATTAAAAATATAATGTAAACTGAATTATTGAAACTATTATAAACTACTCAATGGTTATTTTGCTGAATGTTGTCATCTCAAAGTGCATTTGGATTAATATTCGTTACAAGCAAATACCATCTAAATACTTCCGTTTCGAAAATAGTTCTGTCAATTCGTTGCATTTTTTTTATTCACTTAAATAATTTGAATCTCATTGAGCAATTTCTGAGGTAAGTTCCAATCTATAACAGATGAGATAATGCCCTGAGGTTTATTATGCTTGAAAGATAGTTTGCATTAGCTGTTCCGAAATCCCTCATGTAATCACAGATTAAATACAACTATATCATTTCTCATTTACCCGCAGAGATTGTGTCAAGTGCGTTACGTTTTGAAGATCCCCGATGCTACGTATCATTATAGAATTTTAAAATGGAAGTCAGAAATAGATCGGGTGAATCTCTGCTACAAGCGGTCCGTCAACACTTATTGGATAAAGAGTTGGTTACTAGGAAGCTTGACGAATTGCTAAGGATTACGCGACGTCATACAGAAACGCGAAAGAGGTTCCAGAGCAATTTATGTTACAACCAATGTGATAACTATTTTAGCAGCTATTATACAGACTTAACATTAGATGCAGAAGCTGAATTTTTTGACAGAATCTTGGTTGTTACACCTATTACCACGAAAATCCATGCATTAAATAAAAATGATCCAAATTTATTGGAGGAATAACTATTCAGTGAAATATGTAAATTAAATGCACGAATTGATGGGCTCGAATTTTTTCGTAGTCATTCCTCTTTTCTTAGAAATAGAAGTAAACCAATATCAGAATTAATCTGTTTGATGGTTTCTTTCTTCGTTTTGGAGAAAACTGCAAACCTGAGAAATGCGTTTTTTCACCTCGCATTTTTTTTTGGAAACGAAAGCGGCGAAGAATAGAATCGGCGTGTTTTTTTTACCGCGAACGACACAACGCCTGTTCATTTGTGACCGGATAGCAAATATATCATTTCTTGTTGATATTGTACCTGACAAGTCAATACTTCCGACAAATAACGCCCAGGGAAGAAATCCTTCTCAGAAAAAGAAAAATCCTTCGCTTTTGCTCCCATTTCGTCACCATTTAATGATCATAGATAAAAAAAAAAAATACTTTCTGTAGAGTCTTGTCTTGGACTTTTCTCATTGCTAATGCTACTACATTAGTTATGAGAACAGATTTTTTTTCTCTATGTTTACGGATTTCTGTCTGATATGCACAATGGATATTTGAGAGACTTATAAACCAAATTTCAATCAACAAGTCATATTAAAGAGATATTCTATCAAAACAATATTGGGAGATTCCATGTATCATGAACTTTTATTTAAATTTCCCTCTATTTCTGAGTTTAAATCAACCTGTAAAACATAATACTCTCCATTTTATGACAACTATAGTCCCTTTGGTTGTAGCAAAACCTTAAAGATTTACTTCCATTCGATTGGAAATTGTTAAGTCTAATTTTCAAAATATGATTCAATTGGGACATTTAAGACCTTTTAGGAGTAATCATGCATCTCCACTTCACATGGTGTCAGAAAACGAACACAGGAGTGGAGACCTACAGAGAGTTTCATGCTTTGAATGCTCAAACTATAAACTAAAGATACTCTACTCCTTGTGTAGCTGATTTCATATCTGAATTGCATGGTGCAACAGTTTTTATCCACATTGATATAATAAAAACCGATAAACTCCATTTTCATAAACTCCTAATAAATGCTCTCATTGGCAATTACGCTAATTTTCTGAAGTTATACTGCTGAAAAACCATTAATATATGCATTTTCACAAAATCCTAATAAATGTTCTCGTAGGCAATTGCGCTATCTTGATTTTATATCGCATTACTTCACAGATATCAGACGTGTGAAAGGATAAAAAAAATAATAGCAGACTCTTATGCATTAAATTGAATACAGGTACTAAATCCTCTTTTTTTAAATTTTGATGAATTGACTAAATCTTAACAAAAGAATTCGGAAACTCAAGGGTTTTGAAGAACAAAAGTTCCTTACTTCAATTGGAACAAAAACCTTGACAAAATTTTGACTCTGACTTACCATGCGACATTTCAACTGGTTCTCCCAGACCATTAGTTACCGAATTATTTCTCAGACAAATTTTCGACAAGCTGCTTAACACTTCACATACCGGAGTAACGGATACGTCAAAACTAATTTGCTCTAAATATATGGCCAAATATGAAACGAAATTTAAAGAATTGGGTGTGTTCAAGGTCACACAAAAGCTTAAACATTTAGTTTTCCTGATGGCTCGATTTCGACACATATGCATCGACATTGTAGGTTCGTTACATTAATTTGTTGCTTGTATCTTTTTATTAAAAAGGATCGATAGATTCTCCAGATGACCAGAAGCTGTTCCTAATTCAGTAATAATCCATATGTCGAGCGAGCGATTTTTAATTCTTGAATATCTGGCTTTGGATGCTCTTTGATAATTACAACAGATGAAGGCTCGTAAATACGATTTTATTTGTAACGCGAGTGTTAAAAAATGTTGGGTACAGATCAAATTCACACAACAAAGCATCAACCAATCTCGAAGGGGAATGTGGATAGATTCCTTTGTCATTTAAAATCTTCCATAAAGGCACATGAGAACACTCACTGGACAGACATACACTCTATAACAAAACAAAAAAAAAAAAAAAACGACGCACCAAGATGGAGTCGCCCGATTGTAATGAAAATTTGTATGCAAAGACATTTAGACCGAACATGCAAATGATTAAAATTCGGTAACCAATGATGGGAAAGTGGGAGCTACAGTGCATCGGAACTGCTCACTCAACACTATAAGAAGCGATTCTCAATCTGATGGACAAACTTTCTGTTCCATTACGATTTAGGATACTTTTCAAAGATTGAAAAAAATCCCTCGCGGCAGGATTCGAGCTCATTACGAACACCTGTCAGAGTTTGAAAGAGGTCGTATCATTGGATTGAAAGGGGCAGGTTGGACAAATCGGAGAATCGCTCGTCATATGATTGATAACTTGAAATATAAGATGAATGAAAGATCAAGGAAGTTATTAGCAAAACATTTTAATAAGCATTTACACTTCGTTAAAAAATCGATTGAAACTCGGAAGTCCTAAATTAAATTAAATTTTTGTTACAAATTTAAGTCATTATTTACTTTTCATCACCTTTTTGTAGCACATGTGAAAAATATAAGTATAACAAATAATATATGACAGTTATGTTTTATGATCATTCGACCTTTTATAAATAATAAAAATCTGTATAAGCTTTGATCTAACTAATTCTACACATCCTTCACTAATGATGATATTTTAATATAAACAAATTGCTTTTAAGCGCATAGTGATATGAGAATCTCATGCTTAAATTAATCAGTTTCTATCAAATTGCTAAGAATGCTGTCTATACATATGCAAATGTATCAGTTTTTCAAATGCCATCAAATATATTTGGTTATGTTGAACTAGTGTCACTTTTATTAATTTTACGTCCTGTTCCTTCCTCTACACATGCATTGGTTGAATTATTTATAAAGACAATTTTGGGTACTTCAATCTAACCTGATATTCTGATAACTCTTTGAAATGTTACAAGCAGGAAAAGCCAAAAGAGCTCCTAGCAGAGTTATTTTTTTACATTTTTCATCAATAAAATAGTAACTGTTCTATTAGATTAAGTAACATTAAACAGTAAATTTCCATAATGATTAGCTTCAGATTGAAAGAGATAAAATTGCATGATAAAATTTGATTGAATGTTGTGTGTTTAAACAGGGAGCAAAAATAATAACATTACTTTAATATCATGAGGCAAAAACCTGATCTTCTGTTGATATTGTTTGGTCATTGGTGCCTATGGTAAAATATTTTGTTTCCATACACATTGGAAGTTCTCAGAAGTAAGAAATCTAATAGCCATCATCTGAATCTGTAACTTTTCCTCACTTATGTTCTTCACATTTCACACGTAGCTGCTGTTAGGCTGGCTTCCGAAGCTGGACAATATAAGCCTATCACTTATATCAAAAAGGTTCACAGTACTAAAAGCCTCTTTTTTTTTTATCAGACTGTTGATTGGACACGTGTTGTAATGTGTTAACTTACCACATACTATATCCAATGTAGCATTAGCTAGATATTTCATAGGATTTGTAAAATCCCTTTTTGTTTCTTGTTGTAAGATATTCACTAATTCTACAGAGCGTTCGTTGAAAACTGTTAGAAAGCCTCTTAATAGCTCAGGATGGAAACAAGGAGCCATTAATTTGCGTCTTACTCTCCACTTGCTGGCGGGACTGCAAAAACAATTGAAAATGCCACACTATTAATGTATGCAAATAACTTTGCCATTTGTTATTTAGGTCCTTCATAAAGGAATTTTTTCTGACGTAAATTATTTATTTTCACTTATATTTAATTGTATTGATAGTAATTTTGACGAAATTTGCAAGCAGTATTTTTAATAAAACGATAAATACTAGGAAATACATTTTGAGTATAATTAAAACTTTCTCACAACTGTTTTTTTTTTTCAATAATAATCAAATAATATTTCATACTCAAGTTTTATTAAAAATAACTGGATTAACACCCCTATCTCTTTATCGTCTAATATTTAAGAAAATAAAATGTTTTATTTCATGTTAATTACGCGTTTCACTAAAAACGCTGATACCATTTTGATTTCTAAATAAGAATAATTAGTTTAAATATTTCATATCTATATTCAACTCACTTACTGACCTTATGGAGAAAAATTTAAACTATCCAGATTGTCTTTGAATTATTTAATATTACATAAGTAAATTTTTAATATCATTAGAAATAATCAATTTATTGAATGTGAAATATATTTGTCACTGTATACAGAGGCAAAAATTAACTCAGAAATATGTGCTTATATCAAATTACTTTGCAGAAATTATCCCTTAACATAGTTAAAAAAAAAGAAACATTATTACTATATTGGACTATGCTATTAAAGAACACTTGCAGAGTCAGTTTTAAAAATGTAATTTTTCTTAAGATACTTTTCAAGCTTTATTTATTTATTTTTAATTCCTTTCCCTTAACTTCTGATTTAACTTCATGTGTCCATTACACATATCCCAATTGTTTTGTTCGTTCACTATTAGCTGGCTGGAAAGTAAAACTCTCTTTCATTTGATGTGCCTGAAAATCGAATCTAAGGAAAATTACTCTTTTTTTACCACGTTGACTTCAAAAACTGTCATTAGCCAAAATAAAAAAAAATTGTAATAAATTTAAAATTGGAAACTAAAGCGTTTTGAACTCGGCAGAAAAAGCATTTAACTCGGTTGTTCGAAAATCTGCGTAAGAGAAGTACATTTGAAGATATAATTTAGGATATCAATGGACAGTGGCTATAGGTAAAAACACACACATGAGTTACTTGAAAGCTGAAACAAAAATCCGAAACTAATAATTGATAGTAACTAGTCATGTATTAGACAAAATTTTAAATTTACCTTGTAACAAGTCCTAGACCGAAAACTGGCTTGAGAAATTCATAAAATGAACTTTTTTCAATCTGTTTATTTGATTTGTATAATTCCTGAAAAAAGAACTTTTTACATCTTCAATACTATAATGTATCAAAATTAGCGAGCATGCATAATTCACTTAACTAAATATCATAAATGCTTAGTAAAATTAGGTCTCTTTTACAGTTTTGATTTACGAAATAAGAGACAAATTGGAACAAAATAATAATAAGAAAAAAACTAAAACAGAATATATATTGTTATTAGATGCATGGATATAACATATTATAAGTTATAAAGATCGATGCAACATGAAGTAATTATGCAATGGGGAAGAAAATGGCTAAAAAAGTTGAACGTTTGTGGTGAAAGAATTACTCTTTCAAAATTACGAAATGAGGTTATCAATATGACAATGGTCAATTTTTGGCATGGTTGGTAATGATAAGGTTTTATACTATTAAAATTTTCGAATCTTTTCCTACGGGATTTCTCATACCAATTGCGTTAATTGGCGAATTTGATGAATGTGAGAGCTTTCCCATTAAGTCCCTATCGTGCTTTATGAGAGTGAAATCAGGTGACTTTGACTCAAGATTGTACTTAGGAAGCTTGAATATAACTTACAGTGTGTAAAGTAACACTATAAATAGACGATTTAGAATAATGAAAATCTCGCTTATCTGTCAGATAAGCGGCTTTCCAAATTCTTTAATAATTTTTTGAGATTTTCTTGGCATCATTAAATTAGTTTATTACTGAGATTCATTATGCAACTTTTAAACAGAGAATAAAATTCGCTACTTAAGTTCAAACATATATGAATCATCACTCGAGGAAGCAGTCACTACTCCCCTAGGAAGCCTCTGGTATGGCGCGCAGCGCCCTCTGTTCTCTAGTTTCAACATACAGCAATGAGTTCTAGGTATCGAAGGGTTATATATTGATGAAAAGAAAATACGTGTTGGTGGATTAGAAATGATAACGCAACAAGAGGAAAAATTATTTACTGTAAATGGAACACGACAGACCAGAAAATTAGTCCGTCTATTGAAGAAAATGACACTCCAGACCACTTAGTAATTATTAAAGGCTTTTTAGTTGGGTATGCATCATATATCAGTGAAGAAGTAAACAGTGAAAAAAAGATGAATGTAACTAGTCCGGAACCAAAAGTGAAGAGTTAAAGCGAACGAATGTATCAGACCGTTAATTTTCATTTGAATATAAAAGAATTTACTTTTGAGGTTAAGAGGGCAACCATTATCAAAAGCTTTTTATTATTTATCATAAAATTTATGCAAACCTTAATTCCATTTGCTTTGACAAGAAATACTAAAGGCGTGAATAGAAACCAAATGCAAAATAGTTGTTCTTTTTTATAGAGGTTTACTAGCCTCTTTAATAATTTCATAGCATCTGAAAAATAAATATATATATATATATATATTAAAAAAACATAAAGCAGATGTATTTGTGTTCTTTTAATTATAATGTGTCTTTTTTGCTCTTTTAATATTTTCTGTATTTCTACAAAAATATTTCAAGACGTACTCATTGCAACGAGTTACATTTATAAAAATCGACAGAGTGATAAAATTTAGATTTGTAAATGAAACAATGCTAACCACCATTACCAAAAAATTGATCAGTAGAAGAGATGATATTGTTGGATACATTGATGAATAAGAATTTTTGACAATTTAAGTTATTGTATCAAATATATACATGTTAGAATTTTTCAAACATTGAAGAATTCACAGAAAGTCCGAATATATTGCGAAGTATTTTTGGAAAGTTTAATTTTTTGAAGAAATTTGGCAACCAATAAGCAAAATGAATCTTAAAAATATTTCATTTATTCCATAAGAAGAATATTGCTACGCAAGAATACATAGGGGTGACTGCCATGACGCCAAATTTTGCAAGAAATTTATATGCCCTTAGACAAGTCAGTAAGGTTCTGAAAGGTATTTTGAGAGGGTACATGTCTGAGCCATTGAGCATTATAAGTTCTGAATTGTTGAATTCGCTGCGGTTGTGCGAATAAGTGAATTGATGTTTATTGTATATTACTTTATTTTTGTGCTAATTGCTTCCTGTAGAAGAAGAAAGACATTTACTGTACTCCGAAAAAACCTGCTTAGTAATTGCATGGGATCTTTTGACATTTAAAAACTAATCAGCCATGTAATAATATGACCGTCTATCATTCTATTAATTGATATTCCAATTAAAAGTAAAAATAAATAAACAATCAAAAACTAACATCAGAAAATTAAATTGATCACCACATACACAAATTGGTGTTTCCAATCTGTGCTGCAGTGTGTTATGGAGCAGCAAAACAAATGTATCACCTTTTCAAAAACTTTTTTTGATTACTGCTGCGTTTAGTTATTGCCTTCATTTTGCTTCAAGTTATCAGTGTCGATGAGACAAAAATTCATTATTATGCATTGATGGCTAATAAACCATGAAAAAAGCTGATTGCTTCTGGTAAATCTGCTCCAAAGAAGGGAAAGACAGCCTTGTCGACCAGGAAATTTTTGTCGATGATTTTTCTGAACTTCTTTCAAAAAGGAAAAACGATCAGCGAGCAATGCTTTCGTGAGAAGCCTTATTTTAATTTTCTGTTACTAATTCCCTATTCCCAATTTCTGCACACGAGTACTTTCTAAACCACACTCGAAGTTTTCATTTATAACTTAAGGAAAAATGAGATCAAAATCATAATTGAAATTTAAGGACTAGTATGTAACCCATAAATTCAATTCCCCAATTAAATATCTAAATCTACTACTATTAAATTTAACATAAATCGTGATTTTACACTACAGCACAGGCCTGCAATGGAAAAAATACAAGGGAATTGATAGATGAACTTAATATATTTTTGGTACTGATTTAAAAAAAAAACAATGAAAATTTTTTATCACGTCACTCTTCTTGAAAAAATTCAATTTCGCTCGGAATTTTATGATTATTTACCAAAATTTTTTTTCAGCATTGAAAATCTTCCCTCCGTGACTGAGCTTCATTCTACCGTTGTGAAATGTACAGAATACTACTCTGTGACATCTCCCCGTCACCGTCCTTCCCTCCCCGTAGCAATCTTTCTCTACCAAAAGCTTCGCACGCAATCATTATCTCAGATCCTAATCTTGGTTCATTAACCTCGCAGGATTTCGTGCTAAGTGAACATTATCAGCAGTCACTTTTAGAGCTTTACCTGGATTAATTCTGGGCATAATATTAATTCTTTCTTAAAACTTAATTCTCTCGACTTTTCTGGAGTCATAAAAATATAAAACATATGTCCTCGTGAGGGATTAAGTTAATCTCAGAAGATCTTGTAATAACCGTGTTTGTAGAGAGATAAAAAGGCATTGACATTTTGAACTTCGTCTCAATTTTTTTTTCATGTGTAGTATCGCGTGTGCACTGATACAGTGACAAGAGGAAACTTCATCGCAGAAACAAATTTAACTGTTGTGTTTTTCTCTACGCGTTTCGTGAAGCATTGCTTGAAGTTCGAGACGTTGCTAAAATTTGCCAGATAACTTTTGCTACATATGCGTCGAATACAGTGTAATTAAAATTTACATACCGAGCATTACAGACTATGTAAGACAACTTTATCTAACGTATTTTGGCATGAGACTCTTAGACCAGGGCAAATCGTGTGCTCCTCAAAAAGTTTGTGTGCAGGGTCTTAAAGACATACGCTTTTGGCTCAATGGAAAGAAGACTGCTTTACTATTTGAAATTCCTATGACATGGAGAGAGCCAAAAAATCATTCTGATGATTGTTACTTTAGCTCCTGTTGTGTCTATGGGTATAACCTCAAAAATCATAAGCTAATCTCTCATCTGGATAACATTCCATCGGCCGTATGCTCCGTTTCTCATGGATCTAATATACCACCTTCCAAATTATATTTAAATTTAATATTATTAGTCAGATGGTGTGGCACTTCCTAATTGTTAGGAAGGGCACTGCGTAAACTAAACATTTTCGACATTCTACCAGCTATTTAGATTTCATTGGTGGTAATGTTGTTTCTACAACACCTCTAATATTGAAAAAAAAAAACTTTCTTCAGGCTAGACTATTTAAATTGATGTTACGCTTTTCATAACTTGATCGTGATATAAAATTACGAGGTTCGTCTATAACAGCCTTCGTGTTGCTTTTGACCAGGACAATTTAATCAATCAATGGAATGTAATGATATATAGAAGAATAAAAACAAGGAAGGGATATTTATTTATTCTTTTACACTTTGTTTATTATAAAAAGATCTTTTATGTATAATTTAGTGACTCGTCTGAGTGTCTACAAATAAATAAAGGTTGTTTTAAAGAATTTCTAAAATCAGAGCGACGACGCAATCCTCTCTAGGGAATATCCTTTTTCTAACTCTTTCGGATGAATATGAGGTCCCTTTCAAATAAATATATTTATCTAGATTTTAAAAAGATATCTGGAAATTCGATAAACTTTATGTACCATTTACACAATTCAGATTGCTTATACATGAGCAACTTAAGTCGAATAATGTGAAAAATTCACGCTAAATTAAGCAAACAGATTCTAATTAGTAAGAACGCTGCTCGCACAATAATATACCCAATGTAATCTTTTACTCAGAGGAAGTGCTGGTTAAATCGAAGACAAATTCTTACATTTTTAAAACCGAAATCTTTTTTCAGGTCAAAAAATTAAATATGCTTTAAAAAACATTTGATTTGTGTTGCTTTTTTTATACATTCAGAAAAAGAAAGCATTTAAAACCTAGTAAATAAGACACGCGATGTACGCAATGCATAATTTTTATATACAAGCAATGCATAATTTCGGCCTTCTTTTGGAAAATGACACCAATATAATTATTTAAATAATTTTTAAGCCAATTATAAAATATCGGAAGGAAGACAGAAAACATGGTTAACATTTTTAAAATGTAAACAAGTAACTGCGTGCCACTTTATTTGAAATTCGCAATATATAATTACATAATTTATTTTATGTTACGCATTATGTTAGGGGTACTTACGAATATGTAAACCAAACTTTCCACTACGTCTTTCAAATATAACAAATTCTGTCGAAATGCCAAGGACATTGAAGAAGTGTGGTCTGTTCCCGGGCATCAGCTGACAGCATTTCTGTCTCCAAAGGGAATATTTTACGATGACAAAGAGAATCCCGCTCAAAATAGCAGTCAAGATAATTAGCAACATTCTGTTCAAATTGTATTCTTATACTTAAGAAGGAAATCTCAAAATTTTATGAGATGGTGGCATACGATTAAATTTATATCGTTTCAAAGAGTGATATGTTTCAATGCTCTTCCTATCTATGCAGTCACCATTCGACCGTTTGATTACGCTTCAATTACGTAGCGTATACTGAAGGATTTATTATCTGATTAATATTAAAAAACGATATCATCGGTCGCGTAAAACAATGATGGAAAAATATACAAAAGAAATGCTGCTATCAATTACCTTTTTAGATATGAAATGATTAATAAGCAAAAAGACTTTGACGAATCCAAAAAAAATAGTAGTCAGGATTACTAACATTCTATTCAAATAGTATTCTAATTCTTAAGAAGGAAATCTTAAAATTATATAAAATAATGGAATATATTTCAGATTATATAGCTTCAATGTGGGATGTGTTTTAATACTATTCCTATTTAACAAATCACCATTCGACCTTTGAATGTGAAGCATTAACGTAGCATATACTGAAGGAGTTATCTCATTTAAACTTAAAACAATATCTTCATTCATACGTGAAACAATGGGGGACAAATATTTTTAAAATAGTTGCTATTAATAGCCTCAACAGATATGAAATGTTTCATAGGTAAAAAAACTATTTCTAATGATTATTACGTTTATTGTAAGTTATTTTGAATATTAAATGATACGTGTAATGATCAACAGAAAAATTAATTGTTATTTCAGTATTGGAAAGTGAATTCTAAATTCTATTTTTATTATGGTTAATTTAAAGTACTTTCAAGGATTTTAAAATGTTTATTTTTATGTTTTGATATATAGCTATTATTACTAATTGTACTTCTTCAGAAAGAGTAATGGAATTTATATATTTGTTTTTGTTTACCCATTAATCATAAAAATAGGATTAACAGTATGGGAAAGTAGTTAAAGCGTTTACGTGTTACAAATAATTTAGAGTGACTTCTTCAACCTTTATTATAAAAGGAATTTCACTGAGACCATTTATCATGAATTTAGTTAAAATTTTGGGCAAAAAATACTCTAGAACAAGTAAGTAGTAAATTTTTATTTATTACTGAGAAATCAGTGAACCCGATGCTTTATCTTGGATTAGAGTTGAATGCTTTCAAACGTAACACTCAAAAACTACAAAAATTTCATTAAAACTTCTATCAATACATTTTTAATGAAAAATGTAAATAAATAAGGATTACTAAAACATGCTCAAATATGAATGATATTAGGCTAAGCAATGTTTATTGGTGAAAAGGTGATTCTTAAGGCAGTCTCAGAAGAAAAAAATCTGGTAGAGTGATATCAAGTCCAGTATTCAATGTTATTGGATTTTCAAACATATTTATCTCAACGTGATCGAAAATTGGCCTGACAAAAAGTCAAGTAGCATCATTCAGCTTTCATACACCCTGGTGTCACGTAGCGCTTAACAGAGGCAAATATCACAAGTCTTGAAGAGCTTTCGTCTAGGTCTCCTTCTGCAATGATGTACATATATCCTTTTCTGAGAGGTTTTTTTTCATTGATTGCTTATTAACTTTGCACTCCGAAATTATTCAAAAACTATTGGTGATGAATCTCGTTATTTTGAGCTCCAGTTCAAATGACGAGGGCAACACCTGAGTTGGCATCTCCTTCTCCAAATTTCTACACTTAATCAAGGAGAGAATTTAGAGCCTTGAAAAGTTTAGAAAGCATCAGTATTGTTATAATACGATTGGGTCATCAGGCCTCAAATTAAAAAAGTAGACGGAAGTAGTGCCACCCGTTAGTTTACGACCGTGACCTTTAGACAACTGCGGCCACTTAGTACGAAGAAGACAGTCTCTGTTTGATTAACAAGCTTTCATTACTTTTATACATTGTACAGTTGTGAAATTTTCTATATTTAAAACTTCATGCCTTGATTTTCTGATCGGGACAACAATAAGAAATAATTAATTTTCCTTATTGTTTTATTCCCATATTAAGTTGTAAATTGACTTCCGCCCACCCCCCGTGTGCCGACAAGGGGTTCATCATAACGCAACCGAGGGACCCCATAGATTTTATTATCCTTCGACTCTCTCCCCCTTTTCCAATTGTCGTGTGTTTTTCATTTTTGTGTGAAAGTTAAACACAGTTTTTGTAGCATGCCTTTTTTTTCTGGCTGTACTAATTTTTGTGTTAAAAACACCCTGAAATGTTAAAATAATTATATAAATATATAAAAAAAATTATATCGAATCTAACATATTAAAAGGTCCGTCAATACCAGTCTCTTGCATGCCTAGATCTGGTCATAAGTTGTCCCCGTACCTCTATTATGATTGTACTACGAGGGAAACCATTTGGACATAGGAAAAGACCTTAACGGGAGAAGGGTCTGAGTATAAGAGTTGCCTCTCTCTTCGCGGTCGGTGACAGTTTTGAAATTAATTTTTGAAAACATTTCCAGAGGTTAAGAGCTTTAACTCTAGCTAGATGGAGGGTACTTTTTCTCATATCAAGAAAATCTTCTTGACTTCGGCTATGAACCTGGGTACATTGTTGGCCAATCATCGGCTTTGAAGAATTCTCCGACGGTTACCCATTATTGCGTTAGAAAAAGGTGTTAAGTTCAGGTCAGATGGGAACCTGATTGAACTAGAAATAATCCATGATTATTTTGAGACAATCCTGGTAAAAAAAATAATGGGAAAAAAGGTTTCTTTACTGAGACCTCCAATTCTTCTTGGGCTGAGCGTTTTCCTTTTGCAGAAAGATAAAGGGACTCCAATTCAGATTTGCCTTTGTGTCAAGATAAAAATAATAGTATGTCATCGAACAATGTATATAATCATCTCGTTTAAACTAATGTTAACTCAAATATTCGTTTTTTAAGGGTAAAAGAAATAGAAGTTAGTTTAAAAACTATGCCCTCTACATTTATTCCTAAAAATATTTCAAGAATGGTTAGGTAATTCAAATCAATTTAGAAAGCAAATAGTGGCCATCTATTAGAAGAAGTAATATCTAGTAAACAAGCGGAAATGATATCGGGAGAAACTAAAGATTATAGGTAACACGGAAGTTAATATAACCCCTCATAACTCTCTAAGTTAGCCATCTAAAATGTTCATAACAGAATTAGTACAGAAAACAAAATTTTAGAAATCATTCAGTTCCAAGGTGTTTGCGCACTCCATCAGATATCAATCCGTTGTTACAGTCAATCAATCTCGACGAAACATTTAGTTTTCACATTTAATAGCCAAACTCTTCTCTAATAGATCAAAACAGAATATCTAACTGATCTATACGTCATTATATCCTCAATACTTTGCTCTGCATTAAGTGAGGAACAATAAGAATTAAGAATCTGGCAGTGGGGTCAAGCAATCTGTGCCGGACATAAAAGGAGGGGCTACAGTTTGAAACCCATTTGTCCGAATTACAAAAGCAAGCACTCAATCTATTCCCAAAATTGCCATGATGGATTATTGAAAAAGAGGTATAAACATTTAAAATTAACCAAAGAATTTCTTTTCCCGAAGACTGAAAAATAGGGAATGATTGAACCCCTGCAGTTGGCAAATCATATTCGTCCAATTTAAAAGTTCCTACTACAAGCTCTAAACTTCTTATGCCCCGAAAATAGATACAAAAGATAAAATAACACATATCACGATAGTACAGCCAAAATTACCATCCTATAATTTTGTAGACAATGACAAATAAAACATTATCGTCTTCCTCTAAAATGTGAACATAGAACAAATTCAATCAATTATAAACAACTCACCTACCAATATCATCAGAAAATCCATCTCCTATGAATCCACCCAAACCTAAATCATTTCAAAAATTCAAAATCAAATTAAATCAAAAAAGAAAATTCGAAAATAAATCAAAATTCTCCAGCTAATAATTGTATAGTTTTTTTGAAGAACAATAAACAAATAAAATAAGTGACAAATCAAAACCTGAAGATAGATTAAAAGTTTACATCCCTGACAAAGAATAAGAGTTAGTAAATGATTCGTCTTGATCAACCACAAAGAAGATATATTTTAATTCTTTTTTTTCGATGTCCTCCTTCATTTCTTGGAATAGTAGAAGATACAAGAACAAATCTCAGAATTGAAAGATATCACAAATAAATATCATCCAATTGTCATTGTCATTCAGAAAAGTTATTAAACAGATATAAACGTGTATTCATACAACAATTATTGTAAGAATTCATATTCATTCATATATTACAGTATGTACGTTGTATCTGCCTCCAAAAAATCAAATTAACACCATATATACAGATAACCTCATGAACTAACCTACAATGTCTTTCATAATAATTGGAGATCTAAATGAAAGTACTCCTTAGGCTAATACAAAATACAACGGCAGAAGAATTCAAGTTGGAAAAAAAAATAATTTCAGACAATAACCTTTTAAATAATAACCAACCAACACATTTTATTTACCTACTAAGACATTTTATTCAATGTACATTGTATCTGAACAAAATTGCCAGGTCTGAGACCTGGCAATTTGTTCCCTTCCATTTTGCTTTTCTGGACTTTTGTATAAATTTGTTTCTGGACTTTGAAACAAATTTATACAATATTCATTAACTGACTTCGTCTGGGAAGGCCCACAACCAAATTTTTTTTTATCTTTTTACATGATATTGATTTTATAGGCTCGAAATTTTCTCAATTATGTTACGTGTTTTAATTTCAAAAAGCTTTCAAAAATTTTTTTGAAAAAAAAAAAGATGCTTCTTGTTATGAAAGAAGCTTCAATATTTAGCACATTATTTTTCGACATCTATTCATTTATATTCTGAAACATTTTACATTGTCTCTCTCATCTAAAGTTATAAAAATGATTTTTTGTTCTATCTAGCAGTTATTTTTTTTTTAAAAAAAATTTAAAATCTTATTTTAGATTTTTTTAAACAGAAATAACCCATATATAACAATTGGGACGGCAAAACATGTTTTAGCAAATTTGTAAGTTCTTTTTATTTATTTAGATAAAATATTTCTATTTGAAAAGGTACAATGAGGTGATAAATAAGTTAAATTAGATAAATGCTCGTACTTTGTAACATTTTACTCTTTCACTTGTTCCTTATCAGCAATGAGAAAAAAGCACTTATCAATGATCTGATTTGAAGGAAGAAGAAAAAGAAAATTGACTTCTAGAAACTCGTGCAACTAATAATCTATATTAGATCCCAATACAATTATTTTGAGACACCCAGAAACCAAAATTCAAAAGTATGATTCTCCAATTTAACCGAAAATCGCCAAAGTATGATTCGTTTGGTGTAGTATATGAATTGATATTTATAATTATCGATACACTTCTGTGTTCGAAACTAGATACATTTTATGAAACACTTTTTTAATCAACATTGTTAAATGAAAGAATGTTTCTTGTTATATATAAAAAGTAAAATAAAATTAAGAAAGTACTTTAAATTTGTATTAAATTTTAAAAAGAAAACTTTCTCAAAAGTAACTGAAAAAAAATGTGAAAAACTTCTTGTAGATTATATTGTAGTATATTGAAATATTTTAGTACAGTAGTGTCAAAATAAAGACACTCACAACTTCCACAATGATCATTGAAAACTGGCGAAAATCGTATTAAAGTATTATCTTTAATTAGTAGTTTTAGTGTTTATAGATAAGAAAAAGGACATAATTAAAAACTATTAAAAATATTTTATATCATATTGACCATACTTATACTTTTCGCAAGCAGCCTTCTCTGCGTCTGCTACCTATGATAGAATACAGATGATTACTGATACTATGATCAATTACTGAAGTATTTTTAAGCCCAACAAAACGTGCTTACATCAAGCATTTCGTTCTCTTTGGAGTAACAGCAGTCTTGATTGTTGCATGCATAATTTTACTCAATATGAGTGTACTCAAAGCTGATGTTTTACGCAAAGTAACTCAATAAAAATTGTATACTTTCACTATATCAGACAAACCTCGATAACTTGCCTTAATTATAATACACAAAAGTTTTCAAAAGGAATCATAAAATTTAGTGGGTGGGGGGAAGCATTATTGCAATACAATAGAAATGATAATACTTAGAATTTCAATATAACGTGGTAGCCAGAAATTCCCTAATAGTTAAAATAAACAATTAAAAATAATAAATTAATGATCCTTAAGGTTATCAATCATTCCTAGTTAAAGAAAACACTGATAAAGTGATTAAATTTTTTAAAAATTTATTTTTCTTAAATTTATATCCAATATTTCAATTGAGTACATACTTGTGAGTGCAAAAAAAGGATAACAGAATTTTATAGCTGGTTCAAATTTTAGCTAAATGAAAGACATTTAATGTGTTTTATTACAATATCAGCTTTTTTTTCTCAATAAAGTTTTAAATATACTAGCTTTTTTTTTCTCAATAAAGTTTTAAATATACCAGCTTTTCATAAAGAATTTTCAGCAAAGTGTTAAATATTCTGGCTCTGTACTTTCACACATTTTGTGCAACAGAACACGCTTTTGATGGTCTTAACTTAAATACATTAGTGCCTGTTTTCTCGTTTACATTGCTGTTCGATGTCTTCTATTCTGATGATCCAACAGCAGCCAATAAACTTTTCTGCATTCCAATTCCGATCGAAAACGAGACTCCTGTGAGATACCTGAAACATATCCTGCAGGAAAGGAGTCATATTGTTTCCCTTGTGAAAGAATACTGCTTTTAAGCTCCTGCTCAAAGCACCAATAAAAGATTCGCATTAATCTAATTTATAATGCAGATCAAAAGATTTTGTAGCGTAGGCTATAGATAACCCCTGCCAAAGACTTTTGCTTGAAACTCCCGCTTTTGTTCCCAACTTCCCATTCAAAGTCACAATAAAAAGTTTATAGCTTAAAAGCCATAAATAAGCAAAGTCAGGTGACTTGGGTCAGCCACATTCATGAACATCTGACTCTGTTACACAGGTGCGGCAGAGTTGAATACTCTTTGTGAGATATTGTTGATCCTTGATATTGATTTATATATGAATATAGGGCCTAACCGTGTGACGGCTGACATCGGCTTGCAAGTGGGAAAAAGTGACATTGGCCGATAAGAGCGAATGGTGTTGCAGGGGACAAATTCAGAGTTTGTCTTTGATTGGGTGGTTCAGTCAAAAATGAAAATAAATCAAAAGGAGGGGGGCGTGAGACAAACCTACCCGATGTTTTAAAAAGGGAGAAAAAGAAGAGGATTTTTTCCTGCCTGGGAGAATGAGAGCGTTCCAGCTAGAAGTTGGAGGCAATTGCCTGCTCTTCCGATTTTAGAACTAAAATCGAACTGCATTGGATATTAAGCTATTGGTGGTATTTCAACTATATGTGTTTGGACTTGTGTTGTGTAGCTATGTGTGTTTGCAGTTTGTGCGAATAGAAACCAGGTGAAACCGCTTAACTAGAAAATAACCCATAGATTTGTAAAATAAAAATTTATTTTTACTTAAGCTGTGTGATCTCTTCACGTTACCGCTTCATTCCGCTCATTCTGGGATCACGACGTTACAATGGTATGATGTATGCAATACCGTTTAAGAAGCATATTTCACAATGTTTACGATAAAAATTATTGAAGAATTTTTGACTGCCGTGGTATATGGAAATGCGTAAATCAATATCCAACACATTGTACTCCTGAAATCTTAATCCTAGCAATTTAGCTTTATTCTTCTTGAAATCCAAATCATTCATAACGCTGTTAATTTTGCCATATGAGGCTGAGATTCTGCATGTTTCTATGGAGGAATGATACCTATATCTGTAGGAGGATGAAGGATTCACTTTCATGACAGCAAGCAGTAATCATCAACTAAAGGATAGTTAATTGATGACTATGGTACAAAAACGCGTGTTACTGTGAGGTACGAGTCTTATTCAAGAATCGATGTTGAGATACTGAACAGGTTTCTTTTTCTTAAAATTAATTTCTTTTGCTGTCGGAGTCATATAAAAATAGCAGTTCTGTAAATGATTTCTAGACCCCCCCCATATCATTGGTATGGAAAACGACTGTAGGAAAGCAAATCATGACAATTCCTACAATTAGTTATCAAATCATGACAATTCCTACAATTAGTTATCAAATCATGACAATTAATTGTAGACCTACATAACTACCAAAATTATATATATTAAAAGAAGGAAATGTGTTTATTCTTGAGGTAAAATTTCTGTTAGATAGAAATTTTTTTAAATGATGTTGCGTAATATTTCTTTTTCAGAAAGAATGTTTATGGTAAATTGTATTTGACAACATTTAGTAACAAATTCAATTAACTATCAAAAATTTTTCTGAAGCAAAATTGAATTTAAATGTATAATACACATGTAAATTGATTCACCATTTTCCATAGATTAATCACGATCATTAACATTAGGTTACCGCAGTCCTGAATGTAACTATCAAAAAACATTGTCATTGCAATGGAGACATTTTTTCATTTTAATACATTAAATTGTAATTTTTTAAAACCAAGTACTTCAATAAATAAAATAAAAATAGCAGTTAATTTTACTAAATTACAAATGCAAATTTTCACACATTTTTAATTATCAATCTTGTAAGAGATTTTTAACTTTCCGACCCTGTAGAAAATAAGTATCGTTTTGACTGTATGCATCTATAAAATTATAAGTTTGATATATACACTCAAGAGCCAAAACATTATGACTACCTGTCAATAACGAGTTGGCCCACCTTTGGAGTGATACACAGATTCAACCCCGCCTTGGCATGGAAGCCACAAGTCCTTGGTAGATGACCGGAGACAGATTGTACCAGATGTTTAAGCAACGGTCACGCAAATCCGAGATATTGCGAATTGGTGGTCTTTTAACTCTGAGCTGCGGTCCCATGACATCCCAAATGTGTTCTATAGGATTGGGATCCGGTGAGTTAGGCGGCCAGGACATTAACTGGAATTCAGCATCCTGTTCCTGGAACCACTCCAACACAATTTTAACCTTGTGACACGGGGCGTCGTCCTGTTGGAACATTTCATTTCCAACTGGAAAAACAGAGGCCTTGTAAGGGCGCAACTGGTCCGCAATGATGTTCAGATACCCTGTAGCATTCATGGTCTGCTCTACCATAGCCACGGGTCCCAGAGATGCTCAAGAGAACGTCCCCCAAAGCAAAATACCGCCTGTGTATGACCTACTGTACATTGAGGGAGCAACTGTTCGCCTGGAAGACGGCGTATCCTGACACGGCCATCGGCGTGATGAATGACAAACGGTGATTCATCTGACCAGGCAACTCTCTCCCACTGATCCATGGACCAGTCGCGATGTTCCCGGGCCCAGCGCAATCGCAGTTGGTGATGACGCTTGGTCAGCAAAGGCACATGAGTGGGATGTTTGCTGCGTAGCCCCATATCCAACAGTGTCCGCTGAACAGTGTTCTCCTATACTATTCTACTTGGCCCTGCATTGTATTGGGCTGTAAGATGAGCCACTGTCTAGCTCCAGTTTTGCTTCACCATGCGAGACAGTCTCCGACGACCTTTTTCTTTGATAGCGTGTGGACGTCCAACACCATGTCGTCTACTGCTGGTTTCACCGTAATTCATCCACTTTGCATAAGTACTGACAACTGTAGATCGTGAACAACCCACGAGTCGTGCAGTTTCGGAAATACTTGTTCCAAGCCTTCGAGCCATTACAATCTACCCTCTATCAAAGTCGTTTAGATCCGCAGCCTTTCCTATCACACACAGAAGTAATTAAGTGAAAGAATGATTCTTCAGACTCTCCAGCAGCAGTTAAATACCACTTCCACCTGATCACGTGTCTTCCACGTCATCCAGGCGAGTTCATTGCAAAATGTAGGGGTGATCATATTGTTTTGGCTCTTGAGTGTATATTTATTCTGTATCACATAATGAAAATTTTTAAAAAGCTTTATTAATACAGACAGTAAATTTATATAACTCCTGTCATTTTTTTTCTTCCCTACTTGTTTAACAGTTCAATATTTAACATGAACACATTTTAGTATTTGAAAGCTTCAGAATTACTTGGATTTTTTAATTACAAATTTATTAAAATTTACCTTTTTTTATATATTTTTCAAATGACAAATTAAATTAACAGTATAATTATACACGCTCTTCTTGAAGAAAAGTTTATAATGAAGAACATCTCTTTCCCGTTTTTAGATCTCTCTTTGGAATGCATTCTTTGCACCTCTTTAACGTTTTCTCTTATTTACTAGTTTTTTACTTGTTGCAACAGCTGGTTTCTTCATTATTATTACTTTTTTTTGCAGGGATATTTTCTGTCGTAATCTAATTCCTCCCCCCGAGCAATGATTCAGAAGATGCCACTAGTTGGCGCAAACTATACCATCCATGAAGAAGGTGATAGTTTCCTTTCGAAAGAGTCAAAGTTTCGGTAACATGTGCTGTCTTCTTTTTCAAGTGCTCACTTATTACCGCTATTCACAAGACGTTTTTAAGACAAAACACATAAAAATTTATTGAATATAGATGATAAATCTTATCGTAACTTATATTTAAACGTACTTCTCGTAACTCGTACAAAACAAAACATTTGAAAAGAAAGTTCCACTATCTGGTTGTAACCAGATTCCACTGTAGACATTTTGTAAAATAACAATTTCTAATCATGCTATTGTAAAGCCACAAAAAGTATGTTTGCACAACACAGCAGCTACAGTAGGCTTCTCTGGGAGAGTAAAAAGACCTTTGTTCTTAGAATAAAGTTTTTTTTTTATTTATGTTTTAAATGTCGGAATTCTCTCTCTTTTTACTATACTAAAGGAACAATACATAGGAGCAGTAGGTAGGATATAGTGAATTTTGAGTTTTTCAGGTATCAGCGAATTTTGTGAAAATTCTGATACCATTGATTTTCGAAACGCAATAATTTTCCTAGCGAAAGAAGGAAAAGAGGAATTGCAATTCATCATTCGAGAAATAGACATCGAGACTGTTTCAGAGGTGACATTAGTTAGATTCAAGGATAATATTTTGAAAACTAAAGCGTATGAGGAAGAGTTTGTTAGAGTATCGCTCGATACATAGATGGAATGTAGAAAATAATTAGATGGAAGGAAAAGACCAGAGGAAAGCAAATGTATGTAAGAAATGGAATTTCAATTGAAGTATTTAAGTTAGATTGGGTGAAACGACCTGTTCAGAATTTGGTGCTATGTCGAAAGCAGAGCTGCAGAACTTTCTGCCGAAATTCGATCTGGAGTACAATGGTATTATAGCTTATATCTATTATTATTTGAGAAACAAACTAAAAGACTATAAATCAAAAAAGAGAACTTGACCCTTCATTTAATTGGACTATAGTTATACCAAATTTCAGAGATCACGGCACGTAAAAACGAATAAATCACAAATGCTTACGATAAAGTAAAAGAAATACTTCTGAAGCGATATAAGTTACCTCCAGAGAAATTTATACAATTATAATTGTAAGACATCAGAGAAATCGAGGCATAACTTGGGGTGATTATGTATACGAACTGGTAAACAATCTTCATTAGTGGATTTGTGGCTTACAAATAAAGACTTTTGAAGAATTGTGTCACTTGATAATATCCGATCAAATAAAAAGAGAGTTCCTTCAGAAATATATGATTATTTTATCAACAAATGGTTACATTTCAAAACACCTTTTCAAACCATCTGGAAATTAGACGATTATAGAAACGTCAGAACGATTGTTAAGAGATGACAGAGCGAAACTTTTCAAAGAGAGTATTCAGCGTTTAACAAACGACCGTCATGGGGAGAACAGAAGAATTTGAAAGTATGGAAAAATGTTCCACCGCATTCTAGAAAATATCTCCAAATAAAGAAGGAACAAAAAAAATCAACGGTAGGATGTTATATTTGCTGACTGCAGTACTTGGCTGAAAACTGTCACCAAAATATACAAGTCAACGGGGATGAATTTCTCTATCAAAAATGATATGAATTTCTCTATCGAAAAATAAGTCCATCAAGCGATGCCAATTTAAATTCGAACTGAGTTTTCTTTAGAGGGGGAGCAGTAGTAAGAAAAAAAAATTAGCTACTCGAATCTAGATATGAGTCATCTTTAGTATGCAGAAATTGTTGTAAATAAAAATAAGAGCTAACCCAAGCTTTTACCTGAAAGCTAACCCAAGAATTCATGGTGCGCTTGAGCTGTACTCAAATCTTATGTTCCTGGATATTTTATGTTATTTCACTAGTTTGGCCTTCAGGGGGTTCGAATGAAGTTCGAGGAATTATGTCGATGGATTAAAACTGAATTATAAGTTCTTCAGCTAGTGTTCGTGTTGGCAAAGAATCCTTTTCAGTTTCATTGACAGCTAAATAGATTTTGCATATCCTTCTATCACGAATGAATAAATTAAATTTCTGGAATTTTCATTGATTCAGTCACTTTAAATATCTCATTTCATTTGATATTCTTATACAAGATAAACAAAGCAACATAACATAAGGAGATATTACCGTAAAGTTAATGCTATCGGGGTATTATTCGAAGATGAAGAATTCGGTGCAGTTCTTTCCATTATCATTTTTCTGAGACCTGAAATAAAAGAGTAATTGAAGCACATTGATATAATTTACCTGGAAGGTAATGAAGAAAATAAATTACTAGAATTAATAAGGAAGTACCAAAAATTGTTAACAGGCAATGCAAACATTGCTAAACTTGACACCGATGAAACAATTTTAAAGCCAAACATGGAACGAAGAAAATCGTTTATTAAAAAGATCCGAGGAGCAATGAAAGGAAAAATAGGTTAACAAATTTAAGAATTATTGGAATTAGATTTAAATGAGGAAAGCAGCACTGATAATGAATATTTGGTTAACTGTGGGAATAAGAAGGGCGGGTCCATGACATAGTGCGTCGACTACTGGGTACTAAATTGTTCAATGGCAACAAATGCTTTCTCCATGGAAGATGCAACAGAACTGATCCAGTTGATCGGCAGAGCTAAAGTAATAATAACTACGTTAGATATTTTGAATTGATATTGGGTAATCCAGATGATAGCAAGGATTTTACCTTTTTTAAGACACACCACCAAATATATAGGTTCACATTTCTGAGTTTTTCAGAAAAAATATATCTCCTATGTTTCAATGGGTAATGAATAAAGCTCTTGTATCTTACATAAAATTCGATCTTGATTACTTAAATGATATCACCATACTTTCAAGAAATTTCAGTGAATATTTGCAGCATTTGAATATCCTGTTGTCGTGGTTGATATAATTGAATTTCTATGTTAACCTTTAGAAGTGTTATCAGTGTAGCAATTAATTTACGGTCGGACATATTTAAAATGTCTAGTAAATATGTTGATTCTAGTTACAGTTTGCTATATTTGTGACCCTACTATCATGAGGATCTTGTCTTTTTTTAAAAAATTAAAATTACTTATAAACATTATTTCAGAAGCGAAGGTAGCGGACAGGATAAAACCGGACTCCACACTTTTCTTGTGTACACTATTCGAATTCATTGCAAGAGTGGATCAAAAAGAAGGGGATATCATCAACTTTCACCATACTAATGATCGACTAGGATCCTTTAGTGGATCGATGATCTTATTTAATTCTAATACCAAAATAAATTAACTTTCGAAGCAAATGCATGTCCCGAATCCAAACGTCTATTCTAGAGTAAGGAACAATAATCCACAATGATCTGCTTCTACCGATTGATTGTTCTTTAGAGGATGATTAATGCGTGTTATCTTGTAGTTTTGAATGCGAAACAAGTATGGGTAATTTTCCATCAAAGAAACACGCAGAACCTCATTTGATAACGAAGAAGAGTTGAATGATCCTTTGCGTAATTATTCACTTAAAATTTCACTTTGCTATCATGAAGAATTCATAAATGGTACCTATTTGGTAATGTTGTATATATTTTTATATACTTTGACGGCATACAAGTTACTTAAAGTGTGGTGAAAAAGACTGCAAAATGTTTTTTTTAAACGATAATATAATTCTCTTAACATTTTTAGTTCTGTGTCATAAATCATTGGAATGACAAATTGAATTGATACTTTTAATGTAAGCCTGAAGGCATTACCCTTTTATAATGGAAATAATTATAACTCTTTGAAATAATTATAACTGTTTCTTTGCGACATTCTTCAAGGGGAAAGAATATGATCATTTGAAGAAATTATTACTTGTGTGTTAAATAGTACTCATGGTCACGGACACTCAGCCGGTGGTTCCCGTCGATTCGCGAGTTCGAGCCTTGATGCCACTAAAGACCCGCCGTGTAGCCGTAGCTGCTGCACGTTAAATCAGTCGGTGCCCAAAGTTTTCTCTTTGACGTGGTGTAGAAGTTAAGAAAGGGGGATTCCACCACAGGTGTCGTCATCGTCACTTGATCGAGGTTCAAACTTAAGAGGTCCGTCGCCAATAACCCTAGTATTGATTCTAATGAAACGTTAATAAAACCAAACCAATAAATTCGGATGAGTTTAATAAGATACTTTGTTCTGATATGAATATCACTTCTATTCTTCTAGGAATGAAACAAGTTTGCACTAAATATTTATGATTATATATAAATGGGACCATTTTGCAAAAGATAAACATAGTTATGTTCAAAATTGATCTATTTGATAATGGAATTTAGCTAAATGACCTTTAGTAGCATTATTAAATATATCAATCCCAGCACTCTACACTTCTCAATATCGGATGCTAAAACAAAATCAGTTTGTTTATTCGTATAAGATCTGATCATCGGAAACCTATGAAAAACGACTGGTTTGTTAATCTACTTGCGAAAACATAAAAAAGAGGAATGACTTTCATTCAAAGATGTAATGGACAATTTTCTAGGTAAAAAGTAATTTTTTTTTGTAAACTGCTAGAGGATACTCCAAAATATAATGAAAAAATTTTCAAATTTAGATCGTCACAAAATGTCGTTGAAATTTCATTTCTTGCAATCTGACCTGAATTTAATTCCAAATTATACAGGAGAAATTACCGATGAACATGCTGAGTGATTTCATCAACAGATATTTACTATGAAATTCCTTTTTCCAAAAGAAATAAAGTGCAAGTTTATTTTTGTTGTCTTCTGGCGGATTACTGTTGATTCATCAAGTGTAAAGATATCGATTAACAATTCAAACGCAAAAATCAGATACGTACTTATTATCTTAAGTGCGTTCCTTTATGGAAAATGTGAAATATATGCTGTTCAGGAAAATTTGACAATTTATTGTCAATTTCCTAAGTTAATAATTTATAGCCTATAAATAGTAACAATCACTTAACAAAAAAGAGCCAACTGTATATTCTTATAATCCTTTTATGTACTCAAATATGTACTGAACTCATATATTAACATTAAATTTAAGAAAAAAAATGGTGTTAAGTTTTATTAATAAGTATAATTTTTAGGAAGAGATAAACTGTTTTCTCTATTTCGTAAGCGTATATTAAAATGTGACCTCAAAGTCTTACAGTAGTATAGAATGAAATTCTAGATCACTCGTCAACCTCATTATTTGACCGCGAATCAAAATAACAATAGCTTTTTCTAATACATTTTTAATTAATGTATACACATTTTTATTAATTATTTCTATTCAATTATTTTATATTCATTTCACATAATTTTTCAGCAAACAAATATAGTGAGGGAAATTTCATTGTCAGGTTTATGCAGTATTTCCTCTGTTTTAAACAGAAGTTTGAAATACTTAAAAATTTCTTTAAGTGTTTTTAAATATTTTCATTTAAGTATTAATAACATTAGTTGTTTAAGAATACTTTTTTAAATAAATTTGTCAACTAATATCAAAGAAATGGTGTTTCATGATTTTATCTAACACATATTTTGAAAACTGATGCTCGATTAAGGACAGCAATGTAAGTCAGTTAATGAAAAATAACTGTTATTTATTAATTTCTGTTATTTTACATTTTAGCGGAAGGAACAGTGCAAGAATATAAAGATGAACTTTTTCTTATTTAGGGAAATAAAATATAAAAGAAAAACATAAAAAAGAGGAATAATCCGTTCTTGAGTTTGAAAAATTTAGTTTAATACTCAGAATTTACTATCAAAATTTAATACATACTATTTTAAAAAGAGAAATTATATTTTTGGTAAAATATGCATATCTTATCATAAGAAATAGTTAAATTTTAATCTATGTTCTTAAAATGTTATCATTTGACAATTATAGAGGTTATTTTCAAAATCAGATATTTATAGACTTAATAGCTTTATTTTGCTTATAAAATTAAGAATTTTATCGTTTCTTTATTTATATTTCGGGTTTACTATAGATGATACACTATTTGTAGATGTAGTATTAATTTTGTCATTCTGATTTTTGCTACATATAGATCGAATGTACACTGGTGTTCAAAATTAAGAGAATTTGTATATATTGTAGAATTTCATGAAAAGAATTGAACAAAATGTAAAAGTACTGTTTCGAAATACGTTGAATACGTAAGCGTATACATGTATGGGGGCGAAACTAGTCGAAAAACAGGATTTATAAGCGCGTGTGCCAAAATCCTTATTTTGTTGACTAGCGCATTTCACCGAATTTCTTGGTGTATTTTCTGCAGCATTCGCTTAAAAGAAATTTCAAACAGTAAAAGTGAGTAACAGCCACCGTATAGATGATGGTGTGAGGTGGCGAATTATGTCTAGTCTCAAACCCAGATATGCAGAGAATACGATTTAACTCCCAGCGTTGTTTGTAACTTATGGAAACAATTTCAGGATACCAGATCTGTCGAGAGAAAGCCTGGGCAAGGTCGTCCAAGAACCTTGACGGTCAGAGAAGATAACCATTTGTCCATTACAGCGAGGCGTAAGAGGGATGCTACAGCTTCTCAGGTCTTTCATGAGAGTTGTATGCAGCCATAATAACCATAGTTTCAAGGGTGACTGTTTTCCAGAAGACTTCATGAGAGAGGGCTATTTGCAAGCAGGCCTGTTGTTTGCGTCCCGCTCAGTTCTGCGAACAAGAGAGTCAGCTTAAAATGATGCAGAGAATATACAGACTAGAGCATGAGTCAATGGGTTACCGATCTCTTCACAGCTTCAGCCTAACCAGTGATTTTCACCGTACTTTCATATGGAGGGAACCAGGGACCCGATATTTGCCCTTCAATCTCCAAGAAATCGATCATTATGGCAGCGGAGGCTAAATGGCCTTTACAGACCTCATTTTGGCTGCCCCACACACCTCCATATCTTTGAAAGAGGCATTGTGACGTTTGAGAGGTATAAGGAAGAGGTCTTGGAGACATATATCTGCCTTTTCAGGGGTCCAATTGGTCCTGATTTCCTGTTAATGGATGACAATGGGAGGTCACATAAAGCTCAACTGGTCGACGAACTTCTGAAAGGTGAGGATATTCGCTGAATGTATTGGCCAGCCAGATTTCAAGACTTTAAACCTATAGAGCATACCTGGGACGCTCTGGGGAGTGCTATTGCAATTCGCAAAACCTTTCCGAGAACCATTCAAGTCCTGAAAACAGCGTTGCTGAACGAGGGGGAGCAATGACCACAGGAACTCATAAACTCCCTTATTTCAGGCATAAAATCTCTGTTCGAGGCTTATATACCTGTAAGAGGGAACCATTCCCCTTATTAACCAATTTTTTAGTTTCTGAACTGCTGTTTTATACCTTGCGATTCCGATGAGTGTTACATATGATCATGCGTGTACATTATAACCGTTGAATGGCTATTTTATTGTGTTATATCAATCTTTTTTACACACTAAATTTCATTAAAATCTGTCCAGTAGTTCCAAAAATAATCGACCAAGTCGGAAAATTCTCTCAATTTTGAACACAAGTGTATTTTGAATGGCTTACGATTATTATGATGTAATGGTTTCATACCTATTTTACTAAGGTGACCAAATTTTTTACAATGGAAAGGAGGACGAAAAAATATACCAATAAAAATTAGGACGAAAAAATTTAAGAAAAAGGTACAGAGTAAATAAATCAAACACTTTATTAATTCAAACAAAAATACACAAATTATGCTTACATTCCTTTTAATCGAGTACTTTTTTCATCGAATGAATATTTTTTTCAATACATCATTTTCTAACAGTATATCGGAAATTTCCAGAGAAAGAAATATCCTTCATATTGAATTATACGGTAAGTGCTGCAGCTAGAGTATCAACATTCAATCTTGATTTCTCACTTGTCCAAAACTCCTTACCAATGGAAAACATCTTACAACAGCAGCATTAGTTTCAGGGTAGCACAACATAAACTCAAAAACAATAATTAAATTTTCATATGGAATGTGTTTATTTTTCAAATGTTTGAATATTTCCACATATATTTTATCAATTTCTACATGTTGATTTTCCGTTGTTCTAATTTATCAGAAATTAAATATACATTCAGTCTTCTAATTTCTTCAAACAGACAATTGTCGTTGATTTTATCCTTCAAATTGAATTTTACGGTAAGTGCTGCAGCTAGACATTCAATCCTGATTTCTGATTTGTCCAAAATCATTACCAATGGAAAAAAATCTTTCAACGGCCAGTAGTTCCAGGGCAGCCCAATGTAATTCAGGCATTTCTTTCAATAAAAACGTATCATAATTTTCAATATCTGCCTAATTTATCGTCTTCTTTGGTGCACTTTTCCGTTATGCCTGGATTTGCGACAACGTTTGGCAAGTTCGTTTAGTGGTTACACTTTCCTTCATACAAGGTCCTTATTAAAGATATTTAGACCCGTGAGAAAGCGCAAATAACATTTCTGTCTCCCATGAACTTTGACTATTTAGAGTCCTATTCTTCTGGGAACAAAAAACTTCCCCTCATCAGATATCTCGTCTTGTAGGTGTCAAACCCTGACTTGGTTAAAGTGCTCAAGACCAATAGCTAGTTCATTACATTTTACCATCCAACCAAAACTAAAGATTATGTCCCGTGGTTTTGGAAGAAGTGTGGCCAATTCGTTCTACCCAAAATTTCAAAAGAGATGGGACATTAGAGCTTTGCTAAATGTTCGACAAGAACGTCGTGTTCGAGGAGAATGCAATACTTTTTTAGTGTACTACATGCATCTAAAATTTTATATTTGCACAGTAAACGTAAGTACGACAAGCTCTTTATTTTGTAAACGCCAACTTTAGTATTATTATAAATTAATTATAATAAATTAATATAAATAGTACTTTTCTAGGTATCATATCAGTTTAAGCTTCGTAACCAAACCAACTAGACAAAGTAAAAAGTATGGAGCGGCTCTCTTCAACCACAAAACCAAAAGTTAAAAATGCCTTAATAACTAGCCCGAGAAAGATGTCTCTTTGAGCTTTGTTGGTAAGGTCACGACAAAAATTGACTAGTTAATTTCTTCTTCAACCCAGTGTTTGAAACAGCCGACGGCTCTTCAAATACAACTATTCTGCCCCTCAGTAGGGTCGAATATCATTCAATGCCAAAAATCTGTTTGGAAGATTTTGTATGCCTGAGCCCATACTCCCTAGTTTGTCAAGACATTTTTAGACAAATATAAGATTCCTGTGATAAAACATTCATTCTATTTACTCTGTCTAACATATGGTAATTTTAATATTTCTTAAGGGTAAATCAGTGCTATAAGGAAAAAAGTTCAAACTCCAAAAGAAAATGCAATAGATACTGTGAACATGCTTTCAGAAAATGACTTCCAAAGCTGCTTTGACAAATGGAAAATTCAAATGGAGCAGTACAGGTACTTTTGAGGGCTGTAGTTTGAAGTTAATAATGTTAGAATTATGAAGAAAAAAAATAAAAGATTTAATAGCAAATTTATGTTTTTAACCCTTCCTTATAATTGTAACATTAATATCTAAGTTTAGCGCCCCGAGTAACTAAGATTTGAAAATTATTTGTTTGCAAACAGATCTGTGCCGAATATTATTTTATATTCTTTCCACTTCAGTTAGATTCTTAATTTTATTTCCTCTCAAGATGAGATTAATGAATGTACTCGATAAGTAAAAACTCAAATAAATTCTTAGACTTTTTTTGTGAGTTTTTCCTTCACGCTTTAGTAGAATGTAATCAATTCAAGTATTCTGAAATCTTAAACATTTTAAATAATATTTTCTTTAAAAAATATTTTTACATTTATTTAAATCTATTTACAATCACTTTCCCGTTTAATAAAAAACATTTTTAGCATTTTTCTGCTAAAGTTGTGTACTTTTTTTATCTGTTGTTATACAAACGGTCACTTTAAATAAAAAAAATTGTATAGTAAAATAAACATCTACTTCGGAAACAATTAATTTTTATTCATTTGCAAAAAATTATAAAATGAAACAATGCGTTATTAAATATAACTTCATTAGAGGTATATAAATGAAATTTCTGCTAGAAGGAAAATAGTAAATTGATAAGGTCTTACACAATGTACAATCTGTAAGGTAGAAATAATATTGGAAAAAATCGTGCCATGAAAATTGGTGAAAGTCTTTTAAGGTAGAAATTTTATAAGGTTAACATTTCCAAGAAGAAAGTAATTGTAAGGGTATTTCTAAGTAGTTGTAAGGCACGTTGATAAATTTGTATAACAAATACCAATCTTTTAATGAAGAAATAATGAGTCAAAAAGTATTTTCATTACCGGTCATATGCTAAACACTAATTACGAAATTTGTTTCATGTAATTGAGAACTACAGAACGATGAATGAATTCACTTTTGTGCTAATCTTGTCTACTTCTTGTTCTTATGCTGATTCGGAGTGGTACAGATGGATGAAGGGTGACATTCATTAAAAGTTGTACTCCGCCCATGGGGTCAAGGGATTTGACAGAATAATTTCTTAAAATGAAAGATAGGAAGATTTTCATTTCCATCAAAGCGAACTTTTGTCCTGTAATAGAAAATAAAAGATAGCTCAATAAAAAATACATTTATAATATTTAAGTATATGACACAAAATAATTACGTGTTAAAATCGCTATTGTTGACTTGATTTGAACAAGGGTCCTGTAGTACTGTTATTCTCTGACAATCTCTTTCTCTGTGTGTAAGAGTTTTATGATATTTTTTTGTATCCCAAACAATATTTCTTAAGTTAATGATTCAACTAAAGGCGAATGCAGAGCTGCTTTGAATAACTTTTATTACTTCTTGTTTTGATATATGAATATAAATTAACATTTGACTGTCTTTTCCCAAATATTTCTTTTCTGTAGCAGAGTTTTGTCTTCCTAAACTAGTGCAATAAATTATTTTGCTCACATTGATTATATGTTTCGTACAATTTACGGTTCCAAAATAAAGATTCCCAGTTTGAGAAAAGAAATTTCTATACTTAAAGGAAAACTGCGAATAAGATTAATTACAACAAAAGATAATAAATATAATTTTACGAACCTGAAATGACACTTCCCAGCTATTTTACTCCATATAATGGAAGAAAGACATTTATAGAGATTTATAGAGTCAAGGAAAACCCAAGGAATGACGCCTAGCCTTGGAGAGCTTTTTGAAAATTTGAGGAAAAACGTATAACTTTGGTGATAAAATTCTAGAAAATGATAGAATGTAGAGGAAATCTCGATCCAGAGAAAAGTAACGAAGTTTTCATGAATTTTCCCCATCACATTATGACTGACCGGATATTCAAAACGTAAAGTGAGGCGAGAAACTGGATTGTATTGATCGGGAAATCGATTGAAATTTCTCAGTATTGGCTGAGTGGATCTGCTAAGAATTGTTGGTAGCACAGCCGAGTGAATCAGAAGGAAGTAAGAATTATTTAATACTGCGGAGATTTATCCGTAGGGGGAACTAGAAATTTGGTGGGATAACCGTTGCTGAAACAACAGTGATTGTCATAACATGTAGTGTTTTTGTTCCTATGACCGTGTTGCTAATCTGTATATATGTTGTATTTCTGTTTTTGCTGTTACTGTCCAAATTTCATTACCTGTGTGACGTCTTGACCTAAGCATTTGCAAATAAAACTTCATTTGTCATTGTCCTCCATGTAGGATTGATTTCACCTGTACATACTGAAACGAAACTTTTGTAACAAAAATAAAATGCTTAACACAATTTTAAGCGTTTTCCGACATTAAAAATGCAACATCATGAAGATTCGGTCGTATGAATATGAAACTTTACTGATGATCTGAAATGCAAGTTGTTCATGTGGTTACAGAGCAGGATCGGACAAATGGAAAATGAACCTAACAGTTAATACTATCTGTTACCTTGGGAATCCAGAATTTGGATGTGTGTTTCATTCTAAAAGACATGTGTAGAGATGCCTTGACTGTGGAGTTATTGGCAGTTCTGGAAATAAGATGATTTTGTGAGGAGTATGATTGTAAATTTACGTAGAGAAGTGGGTGGTATAACTGTTCTCCTGAAACACACACGAATATGTTTAATGAGTATTGAAATTAAACCATATATATCGAAAAAAATATGAATATTTGACAAAGAAGAGGCCCATTTAGACGTTTCACAAAACTTAGACATTCAAAGGGATGCAATGTCACCCTCACCATCAACTACTTTTGTCATTCTGCGGTATGTGCTAAGAGCTCCGATATCTCCAATATTTCAGGGAACAGATTCAGCAGAAATGGACTTACACTCAACTACCGTTTTACGTACAACGACACTGGCGTCAACCCACCTACTTGAAAAATTGTTTTCGGGTAGGGAACGAGCCACATGGACGAATAATGGCACAAAGAGGTGTTCTGAGATGGTTTCGTTTTTCTGATGATAATCTCCAGGGGAGAGACTGAAGGCATAGAGGAAGAGAGCCAATCCAACCTTTATTATTGAATGCCCCTATTCTTGAACATGTTATGATCTCATCACGGCATAATGGTTTAGAATACCAACATATACAATAGCAGGTCACCCTCTGCTATTATATCTCTAAGAATCTGATCCACATTAATGGCACGAAGAAACGTTGATTAGGTAGCGAGTTGATAAGGTGTTCTAATTTCTACTGATTCTCCTACATTTCCATAACTATATTTTAATAATCTTCTTTCAAATAAAATTAGTTATTTACATATACCTTACCTAGTTTGTGTGTCAATTTTCATTACACTTTATCCTATCTTTCAAAGTGTTCCAATTTCAATGCTGGGCAGTGAACGTACCTCACACTTATAATCTTAAAAGTTTAAATAATAGTTTTTACCGTAAAATATTTTTATGCTGATATATGTATAAACATCAAAACATCAAATTGGAAAGAAATTAAAACTTAACCTGATAAAATCATATCAGCGTAAATTATCTTGTTGTTTACCTTGCATAAGAATATCAAATGAAATGAGGTATTTAAAGTGACTGAATCAATTAAAATTACGAAAATTTAATTTATCCATTCGTTATAGAATGATATGCAAAATCTATTTAGCTGTCAATCAAATTGAAAAGGATTCCTTGCCAACACGATCACTTGCTGAAGAACTTATAATTCAATTTTAATCTATCGATACAAGTCCGCGAACTTCATTCGAACCCTCTAAAGGCCAAACTAGGAAATAACACTGAAATTCAAAGGGGTGTTTATCAGGTCCATAATAAGACAAAGTCTTACAATTAAAAAATGAATAAAAAAGAATTAGTAAAATCTATGTATAGTTTTAATTGATATAAGGATATACACATATATATATGAACATTTTACACATTTAATATTGAGCATCATACATAATAATGGTCTTTGTCACACTCTCTATCTCACTTTCTATGTTTAGTTTCGTTGAGTTAAATTTTTTTTAAAAAGCCACATTTTGGATTACAAGACAAGGGACATGATATCTTGTTAGCGTCATTAAATGTACATAGTGGGAAAGTCAAAAGAATTGAAATAAGTTAGAAACAATTCAAATGACTATCTTACCATCTGAATATGCTAAAAATTAAGAACTCAGTTGGCTTTTAAAGAAATATTTTAGCTATAAAAGGTACGCAAATAATATGTTTTTGAAATTGGCATTTTGATCGTTTCACCTTATTATTTCGACTTGAATTAACCTCCGACTTTGCGAGGTATAGAACCTCTAGCGATGGACCTCATTATTTTAAATTATGATTCGACATCAAAAACAATTTGAATCAGCTTTTTCTTGTGGTTTTCACTTCTTACTTGACAACAGTGACACTTAATAAAATTTATTAGTTAGTAGGTCTGAATACTTTGTATGAGTCACATTTGGGGATTTCAGGTATGTAATTACGAGTAAAAATAATCATATACTCCCAGCTTCATTTTGTTGAATGATTTCTAATAGAAATGTAAAACTCTAACAACAGTTCTAATGTAGAACTATTTAAATTGATTTACTTGCCTAAATGAAATGTTCTTTAATAGATCTTGTAATCTATGTGAACACACTTTGTGAATGAAAGTTCTTTCACAAAATCATCTCGCTAAAAATAATAGAATTATTTGAGTGATTATGTGATAGGTTATAAATGTATACTTCAGAAAAAATAATGTTCTTAATAATATTTCTAACGATAACTTCAAATTTAAGACAATATTTTTCAATTGATCAAATCTTCTCATGGAAGTGTTTATTTAAGTATTTTAAAAGTCAAATTATTTGCAGTAAAGCTTAATATAAATCTGTATACACTTTTAAGTAATTGTTCAGTTCTTCTATGATATGAATTTGAGCTTATCACTAATGATTAAAGGATTATTGAATTCAGAATCAGTGCAATTTCTACTTTTCTGAAAATTCATGACTAGTCGTTATACTATGAACACAAAATAATTATAAGAGAAACAGAGCAATCGATAATTGTGTTTTTTTTTAAAAGAAAATAAAAAAATAATGAAAATAAGTTTTAACATAAATAACTCTGTTCTTCAATTTAATTTTTGGACTGTTTTGCATGAAAAGTACTTGTACACTTCTTTTGAAAAGAATCAGGAATTTAGTTATTGATACAACGACAAAACATATATTTAAATTTTTTTTTGTAGAATTATGCTTTAAAATTGCAAAGGGTTGTCAAGAGCATTTTCCTTTAAATAACCTCTAGTGCTATGTAAATACAATATTTGCTACGATAACTTAGCCTTATGAAAAAGGTAAAGCTTATGAAAATTATCGTTATTATATACGAAGACATGGCTGAGAGCGGGGAATTTGCGAGATTGAAAGGATTGCTTTATTGGATCAATCAATTGTGAAGCGAGATTATCTACGCGTGTATACCAGGTACAAGCCAGGATCCTGTTACAAAAAGTCCGATTGAAACTGATCCGATCAATTTAAACCTACTCTTTGTAGTTATTAAAGTAAGTAGCATTCTCCATTTTAATGTTTATTTAACCCTTTGAAGGTTAGGCGAATCAACAGTTTTTGCTCTCCTATGACGCGCAGCGCTACTATCAAAAGGTCGCTGAAAATGGACACTGTTTCCTCCCTAGTGGCCTTCGAAAATGTCACTCTTTTCTGACGTTGATACGGATAGTTCACTGTCCTTTAAAAGATAATTTTTAGAGAATTATTTGAAGGTGATATATTAATGCAATATTTACACCAATTGTAACTTGCATTTTTAAACAACTCAGTAAATTATAAATATTACAAATTTTAGTTTCTAAAATATGGAATTTTTAAGCAATTATTTGCGATATATTAATGTATTATTTACAACAATTGTAACTCGTACTTTTAAACAATTCAGTAAATGTTAAATATTAGAAATATGAGTTTGTAATATATTAAAAATTAAAATATCTAAATAAATACAAGCAATTTTAAGCTTTATAAGGCCTTAAGAAATAAAGCTTTTTAAGGTTTTTTTTAATTGTTATATTTATCTAAAATTCTTCCTGTGTGCGATACATATTAAAATATGGAATTGCACATAATGAAACATTATAGTCTTTGCAATAAATGTGCCATTTTTCAGTAACAAACTCCCGCCTAAGTACACAAGAAAAATGACTAGTTTACTACTGGATCGGCAACATTTTTCCTTATTATGTTAAAAATTTTACGGTAACCATACAGCCATCTGTATGTTATCATATTAACAAAATTTGGCCTGTAAATATTTTTGTAACACGAACAGGATAATATACGCAGATGAACTCTGCTCGTCAGCATCCATTGGGGAAAAGTTTTGCTCCTCGAGTAGGATTCGGCTGTAAACATTTGGGTTGAGAAACTTCTGACGAACTGAACTCGTCAGTGCTCATCATGGTGCGCTATTCGAATGACGAGCTGGGCTCGTTCATAACCATTGAAGGGTTAAGGATGCGATTGAGTAAACACTTCAAATATTAATTATTTTTCATTTAGCTTATTTCAAAAAGACAGTGTAACCTATAACAGTGTAACAATAGGTTGTTGTTAAAAAGTAATAGGTTGGTTAAAGATATTTGGGTGATTATTGTTGCGGTAATATGTATTTTATAAATAGTAACGAAGGCGATTCATTACAAAATCATTTACATAAAAATGATCTGACATTGTGATTATATTTAACAGAAATAATGCATCGAAAACTATACGATTGTTTATTTTTTGTTCGATCTCATATTAAAAATTAGATAAGCTAGTGAGAAGTAAATTGTTATAAGTTAAGTTTTGCTTCATCTTCTTTTAAATAGAGATTCAAACTTGACTTTCATATTCAAGTTGGTTACACAAATGGGTATATTATTTAAGTTATAGTTTAATTTTTATTTTATTAAATTTAGAAAGAGAGATTTTTCTATCCTTTTTTGTGATCATTACCTATGCAATTCCTAGGGCCCGCAGAAAAGGGCATATATGCGAAATCCGGTATCTTGGCAGCGTTTTCGGGTAAAAATCGATCAGGATCGAATTTTTCTGGATCTGGAAAAACATCTTCGTCCCTGTGCAGGTAGTAGGCCAGAACGAAACAAGATGTTTTCTTTGGTATAGTGTGACCACCTAACAGCAAACAAAATTAAGAACTTAGTAACTAAAGAATTTCTAAGTAACAGAATATCTCAGTAAAAAACTTTCTTAATAACTAAATTTACAGTAAGACCTCGTTCAATGTTCAGAACGCGTTCCTAGACGACAAAGTGCTACATTAAAAAGTACTTAATAACAATTTACTTTCCGCATGTAAAGCAAATATAATGTTTACCTTAATTAAAAGTAAAATAGTTTTAAAAGTTGCTTAAATATTAAAATAAATAAAAAAAAGATTTAACATTTTTGTAAGTAGAGAGAATATAGAGTGCTACGTTCCATGCAAGACTTTCCCTAAACCAATGAAATAGTCTTCTGGTTTGTTCGAAGAATGACGGTGGTAGAACGTATAGAAATTTAATAGCGAAAATATTGTTTTATACTCTCGTGTAATTTGTTTTCTGACGTCATAAAAATAATCTTTAAAATCAAATGATATAAAGATAGTGAAAATAATACTAAAATAAAATTAAAAATAAATTGACTTACATATTTTCCTTTCTTCTTGAATTTGCCTACCAAAAATTGGTACCGTTGGATAAATCCTTAAAGTTTCCTGTAATATTTCAAATTTTACATGTAATAAATACATAAATTACTGAATTAGTTGCAAAATAATAACTTTATTATTCCTGTGGTTTCTATGTTTCCAGCTTACATTATTCTCTTAAAGTATTTTGATAGAATTGAGTTTCAAAAATGGAAACTCTTCTACTGCAAAGATAAAAATTCTTCCTGGCAGTTTGAATTACATTTATTTTTGTAACTGCTTACAAAATGTAAATCAAACATGTGATAATTATCTGATGTACTAATCCTTTTTATCATGGACGCTACTTAATTCCAAATTACAAAAACGGTCCGCAACAGTTCAGCATAAAATTGTGTAATTGTTATTACAGTTAAAACCTAGGGTATTTATAAATGACTGTAATATATAGCAACTGTAGTAAAATATTATAATTTGTTATGATATTTATTTGATATTTCAACGTATGTTTGTAGATTATTTTATAGTAACAAATTTTCAAATGTTTAATTTCACCAACAAAAAGGATGTTAGAGAACTTGGTACCGCAAATATGATCTAATATTCTTTTTTTTTTTTTTTTTTTAATTTTTACTTTAAAATATTTTTTGTATCATTATCTTTCGATTACTTTAATACGTATGAGAACTAAGAGTTGGAAGAAGTGAAATTGAAAAACTTAAATAAACAAATTTTGGGAAATGACCACGTCCCTTTTTAAAATATGAAAGTAATTTAATTTAATTTTTTTATCAAACAATTTAAAAAAATTTATTGTATCTTGTTTTAATCATGACTGTATCATTTTACAATTGCTTTTAGTTACTACAACTTTCATTAAAAGTGATTTGCTGTTTTTTTGTTTGTTTTGTTTATATATAGTTCATTTATCGAGGTACCTTCTATTATCTTTTGTATGAATAATTTCATATTTTATCTTCTTATTCATCACATATATTGTTATACAAATATAGCATTTTGATATCATACAATTTCAAAAAAAAAAAAAAATCAAGGGGTTTTACTTAATATATATATACATAAACTTTGTAATAAGTGATATATTATTAAATGTACACACTAAAGTTATATGCAATTCGTTCTAAGAAAAAATATATTTAATATTTTAAGACAGTATTTTAAGTTAATCGACGCGTATAATACTTTTTTTCAGAGTTATAAGCTTTAAAATGGTTTTTCTCAGTGTGTTTTCAGTATATTTATGCATTTAAATTGTTACACCTTCCACAAATATTTATCAGTAACTTTCTTTTTTAGTCTACATATAATACATACAATAAAATTAGGGACCCAATTTATCAAAATTAATAGTTATAAAATGGTTATTTATTTTAATACACACACACACACATATATATATATATGAGATATGCGGGCTTTTGTTCAATTTTACTATGCTTATTAACATTCTATTTTTTTCCTCGAAAAAAAAACCTACAAAAATTATTTTACATTTAATTTTTTAAGTTACATAAGACATATTAGAAAAAAATTTATAAAGTATTTCAAATTCAAATATAAACAAATACGGGAAGTGTATTGATTTGTAATTCTTCCAAAAGATGCTTTTTTAATTAAAAATTTTAAAACTGAATTTAAAATGTATACGTATTTCTTAGGAAATCATTATCTTGAATAGAAATACAACGTGGCATTCTACAACTTAGTTTTTAAGTGTATGAATAAATAAAAATTATTCAAAGGATAGCGAGTTCCCTTAATCTACTTTGTCAACATTTATTGATTATAATTATGTGTCTTGTGGACAATGGCTAGTCCAATTAATTGTATGTAGCAGTTACATAGATAGTGTCGTATTCTAGATAAAATTTTAATAATATTAAGAAACACATTTTCTTTTACAATATTTAGAAGATATTAAAATTGAGTCTTTTTTATTCTTGTATTTCATTAATTAATTTCCTCATGTATTTTTAATCAAAATTAGAGAATGTTGGTTTACAAATTTTAAAGATTTTTAGCTATTATAGTCTTAGGATCATTAAGCCTTCCCTCATTAGCAATTGAAAATTGCTTTGAGGTTATATCTTTCAGATACCCAATCCTTTAGGTTTTCTCGACTACACTGGATAAAGACGATTTATTTAACGTCTAGCATAAAATATATTACTACTAAGAATGGTTGATGAACCTAAAAATCGTTATAATATGTAGTTAATATGCTTAAATAATTTCAACTAATCCTTTTATTATAATAAAAATAACAAGCAACAAACATTCAATTAGTGCACTATTTACCATAATTTGAAACACTAATATTTTGATATTGATGACTCGTTGGAAGTAAGAATTCTTTCTAAATTCTAAAGATCCTCATCTGCCATTTTGCTTTTAATTTTATTCTTCACACATATTTCATTCTAGAAAATACTTATTCGCAAATGTAAAGATTTCTAAATAGATATGGTATAACATATGGATATTTCTCTCTTAGAACATTTATCTCTAAGAAGTTATGTATTTCATTCCAATAATAAGATATGAAATTGTTTTTGAAGTTAAATTTGAGGCAAGAAAATATAATTTGTACTTCCTGAAAATTAGAAGACAATATGCTTGTTTCGACTGAAAAAGGAATTTCAAATTTAATGATACATTGATAAAATTACCAGAAATATTGTAGAAAAGATGCATTTTAAGTTATTTCAAGTGGTTGAGCTTATTAAACATGCCACATCTGTGAATGAGGTTTCATGGTAAAATTATGACACATTATTTGCGTTTGATTTCATAAATATTTCATTTTTTTCCCATTTGGAAATCGTAAAATGAGTTTTTCTTAAAATTGCTGTATATCGATTTAATAATTATTTTAATTTCACTACTCTTTGACATATTCTTCAATAAACTCAATATATTACAGTATGTTAATGCGTGCAATACTCTTTCCAGTTGTCTCTTTACGGGTTTTCTTTGACTCACATAGTAACTATGTCTGATTTAAATAATTAAAAGTTTTTCTTTCACATTTTAAAGTGCTCAATTGAGCTAAAAGTTTCTATACACGATTATATTGGATGAAAATTCCATTATTTAATAATTTAAATTATTTAATAACTGACTAAAAATTAATTGATTGAAACTAATTATTTAAAGAAATAAATTTTACTCCAAGTTTCTTTCCAGGTCACCAAATCCATCGTTCTATAATTTAATGTTTGCTTTAATTTTAATTACATGTAGCTTAATTGGTTAATTTCAGGCTTAATTGAGTTAAACAATTTTCCCGCATTTATTTTAGATGATAAATTTAATAAACGTCAAATAATAAATTAAATTATTAAAACAAGTAATTAATTAACTTCAATTTGACTCAACATTAACTTTTTCTCTTAAAATTTAAGATATACAAATGGTATTACTCAAAGAGTGAAGTTTTAAAGAAAATCCATATTAAAAAATACTCATTTGTTATCGTGATATTTTCGGTGAAATTCCCGACAAATATATAGAAAATTGCAATTTTACTACTAATGAAAAAGTGACTATGTGTCCACAATATATTACATGATATTTCTTTTCATATAAGTGTTATTTTTCCCTCGACTTTCTTTTGAGACATATCGAAAATTGCAATTAAAAGAAAATCAGTTGACTATTTTTCATATATATTATTCAAAAATGATTTCGATATATTTGACTCAAATTCTAAATATTTTGTTAGATTTATATCATTGCTCTATTCTTTTATATACTGCTGTTTGTAGAAAATGCAACACCATGAAAGAATCATCAGAATCAAATGAAATTTAATGCAGAAACGACTTGTACTGATACAAATAAATGATGAAATTTTCAAAACAAAAGAAACAAATTAAGCGTCCGAAATCAGTATTTGGTGCAGCCACCATGCGTTGCAATAAGTGCTGCTATACGACGTGGCATGGAGTCAAACAGATGTTGAATATCTGCTTGAGGAAGAGAATTCCATATCGCTTGTATGCGCAACCAAAGTTCGTCTTTGGAAACTGCAGGACGCGGATCACGAGCGAGACGCCGACCAACCATATCCCACACGTGCTCAATAGGCGACATATCCGGTGAATAAGCAGGCCAAGGAAGAAGTTGCATGCGTTGTGCTGAACAGAAGTCTCGAACAGTCCGCGCAACATGTGGGCGTGCATTATCCTGCTGAAAGATAGCTCCAGGGATGCCTTGAAGGAAAGGAACGACTTCGGGCTGTAGCACTTCACGGACGTACCTGTTGCTATTGAGATTACCCTCAATTCGTATCAAATTGGATCGTCCATGATACGAAATCGCACCCCAGACCATAACTCCGGGTGTTCGACCACTATGTCGTTCAATAATACACTCAGGAAGGCAGCGTTGACCGGCATAACGTCTAACACGAACACGGCCATCATGGGTCCACAAATTGAAGCGTGATTCATCTGAAAAGACAACTTGGTGCCAATCAGCTCGCCTGTCTCTGTGCTCAAGAGCCCACTGCCGACGCAGCCGTCGATGATTCGCCGTGAGGGGAATCCTGTATAAAGGCACCCTTGCACGCAATCCACGGCGCAGCAGACGACGACGAATTGACGAAGCCGACAATTGTACACCTGTAGCAGTAGACCAACGTGCTGCCAGCTGCCTGGAGGAAGCTGTGCGATCATTCACCGCCATGCGGAGCAGGTGTCGATCATCGCGCTCTGACGTCACCTTCTGTCGTCCAGTGCCTGTTTTTCGAGTTGTTCGGTGCTCGTCGGTCCACTGCTTCCAAACTCGCATCACTGTGGAACTGTTCCGCTGCATACGAGCTGCTATTGCGCGATAGGAAAATCCTCCTTCTCGAAGGCCGATTATCCTCCCTCGTTCAAACTCCGTAAGTTGCTTGAATTTCTTATTCTTCCGTCGTGGAGGCATACTCAGGTCTCACTAAACGTTTGCCACTAACAAATAATCATAGACTTTTTTCAACATCCCGCTACAGCACTTTATTTATACGCTTTCAGCATCAATTCAGAGGGCGCTGCGCGCGCCGCGCACGCGCGATGGCTCTGAAACTTTATTAATTTGCATAATATCCTATAATTGACATTTGCTGCGAATTTCATTTGATTCTGATGATTCCTTCATGGTGTTGCATTTTCTACAAACAGCAGTTTATATTTAAATTCTGACTGTTCTAATTCCCAAGTAATTATAAATTGCTAATTCTTATTGTCTATCCTAATGTGATTTTTAATGGATTTCCTAAGCATTTTTTAGTTAGCCATGGTATGTAATATAATGAATTCCAGGTTTTCTTGATTTTCGTAGCAGATCTTCAGGGAAATTCTTACTTTTATTACGTTCTCTAAGTAATTGAGCTCGTTGAGATCACATTCTGAAACGTATCTATCTACGTCTTCACCAAATACTCTGTCCAGTTCGTCATGGATTTTATCCTGGATATCTTGATGGTGCCCTATCAAGAACAAGGCCCACAACATGGTGCTTGCAGCAGTTTCATGGCCCTATATCAATTTCATAGAAACAGGAAAAAATTAATGAATAGATAATAACTAAAATATTTTGCAATTTTTCATTTCCCAATGCACATTTAAGACTAGCACTAAAAGCTCCCTTGATAATGTTTCACTTTTTTTTTTTTTTAAAAAAAAAAAGTACCCTGTATAATATACTACATTTAATAATACGTAACATTTTGCTATTTTTATTCCATGAGACAATATATTTTACAGTGTTTTAAGGAGTACTTTAAATATTATTATTGCGCAAAACTTTTGTCTATAGTCCCACCCTCTTTACTGGTAACTCATCAGAAGAAATAATTAGAGTTGAAATGAAGCAGGACATTCCAGTTTGTGTAATTCATCTTAAAATACAGACTTTATGAATAGCTTCTTAATAGTTGCAATGAATACTGAACCAACAATATTTGTTGGTCTCATGGTAGAAAGGTAATAACTTGCTTATTGTTCCTTGTTCTCAATTATTTATATTATAAAAGGCAATTTTTAGGAATATGTTATGGGTTTACAATGAAATGTGTAGAAATTATCTATTATATTCCGAAAGATTTATATAAATTTTGTCAAACCTCTTCGTGTAATTTCTTCTTCAAGTCTTAAGTAATACTATGGACCTCATGTATATAGTTTACGTAGAGCAATAAGTTATTTAAAAAGGAATAACGTTTTTGTTTCATAAGTCAATATAAGAAACAAATATAATTCTTATTGTTTTCTTACAACTAGAGCAGAAATTATGATCACAGAGAGTCCTTACTCCTTGTTAAACAATTTATAAGAAAATATCTTCATCCCTGTTAATTTTTTGACTGCCCATCGATTAACAGAAAAAAAATGATAAGGGGTATTTTGATAATGTTACTTTTTATCCTGCGTGAACTTATGTATCATACACTCCTTGTTTAACGTGTTAAGGACACATAAGATATACGCACGTTAAAAATCATGTTATTCTATATGACATCGAAATCATGTTAGAAAATACAATTATATACCGCCAAAACGAAAGTAATAACTTCTTCCTTGATATCCTCTTCGCTTAGCACTTCTGAGTCAAAATGATATTCCAACAACAAATCGAGCATTGCCTTACGTTTTCTTCCGTCAAAGTCCTTTCTTCCTTTTAGGTATAGTCTCTTCTTCTCTTCAATTACCTTCAAAATAATTTCTAGTAAGCATTTATAATGAAAAAATCTAAAAACACAAAAACTGAAGTACAAATATAAATTATTATCAAAAGTATATTTATCCAAAATTTATTAAAACTTCATAAAGATGCAAATATACTAATATTGACAATATTAGTTTCATGTTGGCCTGCATGAAATTGGACATAAAAAATCTCGTTGCCTGAAAATAAGCTCCAATCTGGGTATATATTGCATAAACTCGAAGTTATTTTTAATATTAAATAACTTAAAGAATAACTATTTATAGGTTTCCCAGATTTTGTTAAATATATTTGAAGATATGTTGAACATAAAATTATATGCAGGAATTATATAAATTACCATTATTGTATATAGTTGAATGATATGTCACGGCTTGCTTTGCGACGAAAATTTTTGTGTGAGATAATTCGCCAAGCTGATATATTTCTTCTGATTACCGTTTTCTGGTAGTAACAGCAGAACTTTTTTTTTCTATCAGAACCTCTTTGATCCTTTATTGTACCCCAATATCATGGATTTAGAGAAAGGCTCTCTGTTACCTATCAGCTTCTTCCGTGTCGTTGAGCACATCAACTCTGGATTTAATAAGGGGAAATGGATAGGTGCTATTTTACAAGTTATTCGGAAAGCATTTGAAAAATTCTGGCCCCATCCCCAGATGCTAAGAGAAAATAATTCTTAGATTAATTAAAATCGAAATCTCTCATAACCTAATACACTTATAAATTCCCACCTCCAAACTATATTGCCTTTACTGTTCGAGAGTTTATAATATACACTCCCAAAATAAATACACCACAGCTAGTGTCCCTTAAGGACACCAAATTGACTGAATTTTATTTAATATCTTTGTAATATATTCCTAGGTCAAGAAATATTACAACTTCTAAGTACGTTGATTTAAAATATTAAACAGCGATACAGCAATATTGATATATTGATTCAAATTGAAAACCCCAAAATAATTGTTTCTCACCCCGTCAACAGACACATTTCGGGATTATAAGAGTGGCTCTCTCTCGAAAATTGCACTTTATGTAAATGAAACAGTGGTCGTCTTCTTCTCTCACAAAATCAAGAAAAATAATATAAATATCTGTATTCATAATGTAAAATTCTCCTGGTCTTAACACTCCAAATACATTGATGTTTCTTTAGATAAAGCCATCACTTTCAAACAACATATTGCTCTCACACAAAAATTCCAAAATAACTCGAGTAAAGTTTTCTCCTCAATTCCTCGGAACTCAAAAATGAGTACGAAGAATAAAATGCTTTTCTACACTCTGATCCTTTAGTCTCGAGATCTCTGTGTCAGACGCTAGTCCAGTCTGTGGACATGCAGCTAAAACACATATCAATTCTTTAGGAAAAATCTCAAAATATAATGCTCAGAAAAATTTTAGATGCTTGGGGGGGTGTCAAAAGAAATGAAGACATTCGAAATTATATTAATATACTTACCTTAAAGATTTTATAATAAACATTTCAAGAAAATGTTATGCCAATCTTGAAATCACCGAGAACTGGGCCTTCCAAAGTATTGAAGAATATATATTAGATTATTGCATATGTGAACCAAGAAATATTTTTCTCTAAGTAATTAATTTATTTTGCTTATCTCTTCCCAAATTACTACCACTATATATTTTAAATCAAAATTCAAAATTTTAACCAAAATCTCAGTTTAGTACTGCAAGTGTTGCTCTCTTCCCGAGACTTTGCTTTCGACCAGTAGGGTTGCTAATTTTCGGGGTACCTAATCCAAAACTATTCTAAAATTGTACTTCCTTAGACTAACCAAAAAATACATGTATTACTATTGGCAGTTTCTTATTCTCAAGATACACTTTAAATGGTATTTAAGCGTTACAGTGGTTTCTAGAAAATTCACATACTTCTTTACCTCGTGACTTTACGCTACAAATTTTATAACAATGAGTTGAAATATAAAATTAATCTGTAAGGAGGAAATACGACTGCTTATAATGGATCACTTCACATTTTATTGAAAAACTTATTTTTCTTAAAGGTCAATGTGAATTAAATAATTTTTCATGTAATTTTCAAATTTTTAGAATTTTTTTTTATTTAATGAATAATTTATTTTTTAATGTCTCTTTAATTCTTTGAATATTAAAAACTTGAATCTTTTAAAATTGAAATTAATTATATACTCAACGTAACTTGTTAAATTCATTATAACGTTAGATACATTGTATTCCAGCTTTCCATACATTTGCGGCGAAAGTTCTGCTCGAAAAACTATTGTGCCCATTTTACCCTTCTTATAAAATTTTTATACTCATATTGTTTAGCGCAAAATCTTAATATGCATTAGTAGAATTCACAGTCATTAGAAGAAATATGAATAAAGAGACTTATTATAATAAAACTAGTATTTCATTTATGCTACTGATAAGAAGACACTAAATCCGAAAGGGCGCTTACGTCTTGTGGCATTTATGTACCTAAAATAATTTTCATAATATTGATTTTTTGTAAGTTTATAGTACATTTAATACATCTTGTGCATATAACATCTTAAATATCTAAAATAAATTGCATGAAATAAATTATACATCTTTTTCTAACACAAATTATATGACGTCAAAACTTCGATTGGAAGTAAAATAACACGCGTGATTTTTTAATATCGTGAAATGACAACATTTCGGGCATATAGTTATGAAGAAGTTGTAAAAATCAGTCTCTTACTCTTATTTTTTGAACTCCAAAATGTTCTTAAAATGCCCATTAAATTTAGGCAGGTGACTGATTGTTTCAACTGATGGATGCATTAACAAAGCTAATAAAATTTCACAAAATATTTTACAAGACACTATGAATGGTTTTGATAAGACTGTAATAATTAAAAATAATTGTGACAAAATTAAATATGTTTATGATTATGTTATGTTTATGCATGTTTATGTTATACAGATTAAATTTCTCTTTGCTTTCTCTCTCTCTCTCTCTCTCTCTCTATATATATATATATAAATGTATATGATTTCAAAGATTTGTTTAATTTAATGGATATGAGGTATTTAATTAAAGTCCTTGATATTTTTTTAAAAAATTAAAAATTGATTGTTACATTTTATATATAAAAGTCAAATTTCTTGTTCCTTTAATTTTTAAAGAAAATTATGTTTATTTTGTTGAAAAAAGATAAAAATGAAATAAATAAAGTCATAACATAAGATAATCAAACTACTGACAGTCTTGCAAAGATATATTTACACTTTTATGAACAAAATTTTATAGTTCATAATAATTTTACTACGTTTTGATACACTGCTGACCTAACAATTCTTCGAAATAAATAAATTAAAATTTAAACATTAATTATATATTTATAAATTTTATTCTTATTTAAATTTAATACAAATTAAATAACTGTTCATGAAAAATTCATCACTTTTTATATTAGCTTTAAAATTGTGGCATCATTGGTTAAAAATCATTAAAATCCTTGAATACGTATTAATAATTATGACAAAATATTAAATTTATCATATCTTCTTTAGTTTAATTTAAAATATAAGATTTGTAACTGTAAAATAATAGTTGTAATGCAAATACAATGATTTACTGTTAGTAAATTCTGATACCTAATATTTTTATCGAATAACGTACCTTTTTTTGCGGGAAGTTTAAGATGAAATTTTCTTTAAATTCTATAATATAATTTTATCGTACGTAATATTAAATTAGTTAATTGACATTTAGATATTAAAACAAACTAAATAAAATATGACATATTTGTGTTTAAGCTCAGTACCCAAATAAATTCCTAAACTCCAATTTAGAATATAAAAATTATAAAATAGAACAATTTTCTTCTTTAATATACAGTAGTACTTCCCAAATGGGGACACCCATTAGAAACCAGACATATAGATTCTTAAATAAAAGTGCCCTTTATCAGAGGTAAATACATAGGATAGGAACCAATAAAATTGTCCTTAAGATAGAGGTGTTCATTATTCGTTCAGAGATGTCCCTAAAAGAGGTTCTGTTGTTGAAAAGAAAGTTCAACACAACTTTCAAAAATGATGTGTTTTGCGCGTCTATTGTTATGCATTTCTAAAAATGCAGCATAACATATTTTGGACATTCAAAAATTAATGACTTACAATTTTCTTGTTTAAAATTGACCTGCCACGGTTTTAAGAAAAGCTATTTGGAAAGACACGTAAGGGAAAAATCAATGCTATTATAGAAGTAAATTTCTTATGTTTTTATTTAAATATTGAGGAACAAAATGCTCACCCTTGCAACTAAATCGAAAAGAAGGTTTGCACTCTTCTGCCCTTCCCTGTAAGCTCCTGTAAGCCTGAACATACAAAAAGGCCAATGCCATGGTTTGTAAATTCTGCACATAAAGATGTCGGCAAGGCTATGAAAAATAAAATGTATAACATATATTCAAAGAGTTTATATATATTCTTAATTGGTAAACATTAGAAATAGAAACAAAATCTAAATATTGGTAACAGAGACGAAATCTGCACAATATTCCAAAGAAAGCAAAAGGAAATTTAAAACACTTTAAAAATAGCAGTAATAGGTAAAAAGAAATGCCTAAAATCTCTTTTTAAACAAAATTTAACTACGCCCACACACGCCCGCTAACTTATGTATTTGAGTTTAATTTATCACTATGAAATTTAAAATATTTTTGAAAGGAAAACTACTAGCATTTGAATTGTTCGAAGAATTTGAGAAGGCTTCCAACATCAAAGGATTACATGAACGCGGATAATCAATCAGTTGAATTGCTCACGATATCGGTGTCGCAAATGTTACAATTTTATAATGTTAGCATTATTGGGAACAAGGAAAGTATTACTCACGACAGATAAGTTTAACGAGAGAGACACGGTCTACAAGTTGGGGAGATGGAACAGTTGTCCAGCAAGCACAAAGTACATCAGTTGCTACTATTCCAGACATTATGCGAACAGTGCTGGCCTCTCTGAATTATCCAGCAAGTGTCAGTACCATTAGTGGACATCTGCATGATTCTGAATAGCTTTATTGAAAACTTTATGCAGATTACCTGACAACACAGAAACGTCACTAAATACTGCAATATTCTCCCGAAGAAAAGCATCATAGAGCCATGCGGAATGACAGCTGGTCGTTCTTGGTGACGAGTCTTACTTTTGTCTTGGGCAAGATGCTAACGGTACCTGTGTGCGGAAACACTGCAGTCACCACTACGATGATAGATTTTTTGCCATTAGTCACACATTTTGTCAGGATCTGAAAATTGTAAAGGCTGAAATTATGTATGATGCCCGACCAGAGTTAATCTTCGTCAGAGACAATTTAACATTCCAAAGATACGTTAGGAAGGTCATTCGATCGGTGCACATTTCTTTTGTGAATACACATTGAAGCCCACTCTTACAAGAAAACGTGTTCATACAAGAGTTTTCCTCTCAGTTACAGGCACTGTATCGTGACTTTCACAATCGTCAAACATGTTTCCCAGAAAACTCTTAAGATATGCTATATGTTATTCAGCGAAGACTCCATTGCTACCATAAAATTTGTAAGATCTACATATCATACTTCAATCTGCATGGGATGAGTTGAATCCAAACAACGCTAAAAACGTATTCTATAATATCTTACGAGGAGTGGAAGGATGTATTAGAAATAATTGCCTCCCGACATGCAATTGAGAATTGTAATCATATTGAATTTAGACAAATAAACTTTGTCATACCTTTGTTCAATTTTTATCATTACTTGAAGTTGATGAATGTCGATTTTAAAATATAATTTCAATCTGTCTTCTCCATTTCGATATAATTTTTTTAGCTATTTATGTGAGTTTCCTGTATTCCTAGCTTGTGTCACATATTAAACTACGTATCTGAAAGTGGAAAAGTAACTTCTGCATTTGCTGTAAGCTTTTTTAAAATGCAATTTAACTACTTGGACTATGAGACATAAAATGGTGATCATTAGTTTGACACATGAAGCTCACCAATGGAATCAATATTCTTCCAAATTCCAGATTATCTAAGATGTGCTTCTGAGTCGCGCTATTCCGTTTTTTGTAAATTTTGTTTATTATTTTTTATTGTTTTAAATAAATCCGGTAATTTATAAATATTCATACGTTCTAAATCGCTTAGGTTTTTCAGTAGATTTTATTTAATTACACTAGTATGATTTTTATATCTGATACTTTTGTTTAAGCAAAAAATCATTATAACCACAATAAAAATAAATTATTAAAGTAACATAAATATTTTAATGCCTAAAATTTAATGAGTTTAATGCCTTTAAACTAACTTTGAGTGAGCTAAATTTAAAATATGACTTACCTTTCAACAGCTTCCACGTATTCTGATTCCATGTTCTTCTGCGCTCCTACTGAAACGCCAAACATGGTCTCTAACATAAAAAGGGAGAATATATTCACTTAGATTTCATTAGATAAAATTAAAATTTTTCTTTTTATTCAATTTTTTTTTCAAATTAAGAATAAATTTCGTAATTAATCAATTATATTATATCTGAGTTTCTTATATATATTTTTTTGCTTCTATGAATGAATAGTTTTCTTTCTTTTTATTGTAAATGAAGCAAATGAAGGTTGTGGCATTTGCTTCATTTTTTTTATTGTAATATTGCAAATGAAGATTGTCGCAGATAAAAGACTTCCAACCTGTAAAATTTCGCATAATGCTTAAAAAAAGCATTGTGCAGCATGAAATTTCATACTAACTTCTTTATAAACGTGGAAACAGGTATACACAACAATGGATGAAAAGTGAAATAATTTCGGTGCTAATTATCGTTATGGTTGTATGATTTCTATCCAAATAAAAGACAATTCTATAGAGAAAAGATTTCAAATAGAAATGATTCATACACTCCAGATGTAGATTAATGCAAATTTCAAGATGGTGGCATACATTATTCTTCAGGTAGTTTTCCTAGGGAAAGCATACTGGGCACTACATTCAATAATCGCACTTTTTGTTAAATTTAAATGTCATGTGCAAAGGTGTCTAAATTCCTACATTTAGGTAGATAGTCTCTGTGGTATTTTCCTACTTCGAAGCTGAATGTACACATCTGGTACAAATACAGCTTTGGGCCGGATGTTATGAGGATTTGTTTCTCTCTTAATTGTAAACTCCCATATTTGCGTACCTGTGGTTTATCAAATCTCTTCCAAATCAGTATCCTTCGTATCGACAAATTGGTACCACATACTTCGATAACTAAATGTCAGGATATCTAACTTAGAGCTTTTGTTTAAATATAATTTAATTCAGTGTTTAAAAATATTTTAGCTCAGATACATTCTAGAAGATGTCCTATTCTGAATTATGGTGCTAACTTTCTGAAGAATGCGCAAGTTAAGGATAAAGCAATAACTAAAAGAGGAAAAAGAAAATTGTTTTTTTTTATTTTGGTTAGCAGTCTGCGTTTTTCCGATATGTCTTTTATGTCTCCATTAAAATGGACGTTTCTTCCAATTGTCGAAACAGTTGCAAATAATTATATTGCTTAACGTGAACCAGAAGTTTGTATTGTTAATTTCATACAGTTGTACATTTAAGCTGAAAAATTATTCTGAGCATAAAAAAGGTACTCTATATTTGCATACATGTAGTTATTATGTAGCCCTCGGATTACTTGAAGTGCTTTATTGATTTTCTTGCTCACATTTTCTCTTCTGTCACCTTAATGAATCATGAAGTGGGTTATAAATCAATACAAATTTACTTGAAGTATAAGATGAAGGACAAATTCATGAGATTATTCATGAAAAATTTTCAAGATAAAAATATGACAATCGATTAATAAGGAAACTGGATTAAACTTTGAAATACTAAATCAAATTACCATTCTGTTACAAATTTTACTCATTGTTAGCTTTCATTGCCTTTTTTGTAGCATATGCGGAAATGCATCAGTAAGATACATCAGATGTGATTAATATTCTTTTATGTTCTTTAGGCCGTCTATTAATTACAAAGAATCCATTTTACCTAAGTAATTCTACGCATCCTTGGCAGGGATAAAATTTTAAAAAGAACTAATTGCTTTTGTGTACAGAATTATATATATATTAGGTTAAATTAATTCGTTTTCTTTATATCTTGAAAAATGTTGTCAAAATATATGAAAACGTTTCCACTTTTCAACTTCAATCAAATTGTATCTTTACCTCAGAATCGTGTCAATTTTATTAAATTTCAACAGTTGTCTGTAGCTTCCTTTATATATAAATTATTTGAAATATTTATAGAGAGACAATTTTGGGTATTATAATCAAACTCCAGATTCTGATGATCTTTTGACATATTAACAACATAAAGTGGCAAAGAAGATCATAGCAGAGCTTCTTTTTTAATTTCTCGTCAATGAAATCGCAACCGTTCTATTAGATTAAGTAACATAAAATTAAATTTTCTTAGAGATTAGTTTCAGATTGACAGAGAGGAAAATACAAAAAACTTATTGTATTTAATTTATTTGGTTTAAAGTTGCCGGTTTAATGAATGTGTAAAAAGTATGATTTTTCAGAAGGGAGAAAAACTATTTCGTCTGTCAATATAGTCTGGTCATTGAAGCCTATGGAGAAATATTTAGTTTTCATATACAGTAAGAGCTGTAGGAATAAAGAAATCTGTACCCTTTCCTCATTTGTGTTCTTCAAATGTCGCGTGTGGTTGTCTTTTAATCTATGGTTGGACAATATATGCATAAGCCTTTTGCTAATAATCGGATGTGTACAGGAATCATTGTACACATGTGTTTTAATGTATTTACTTACCGCATATTATATCCATCGCAGCATCTGTTAGATACTTCTTAGGATCTATAAAATCCTTTTTTGTTTCTTGTTGTAAGTTATTCACTAATTCTATAGAGCGTTCGTTGAAAAATGTTAAAAATCCTCTTAATATCTCAGGATGGAAACAGGGATTCATTAACTTGCGTCTTTCTCTCCACTTGCAAGCGGGACTGCAAAATAATAATAAATAAATAAGATAGAAGAATCCCGTATTATTATTGTATATAAATAGCTTTATATAAATTGTTATTTATGTGCTTCAAACATGAATATTTTCCTTACATTATTCGGTTATATTCGCTTGCATCTTATAAACATTCATAAGAAATTAGAAATGATTTGCAAGCGGTATTTTTAATAAAATGGTGAATATTTGAAAATGCTATCTTTCTTGCATTGGTTTTATTTTATAATGATCGTCAAATGATAGTTTATATATACAAATTTAATTAAAAATAACTTAAATAATACCACTATTCTGCTTTTATCATTAATTAAGTTTTAAAAAATAACAGAATTCTTAAAATTTTTATTTCGTTTAACACTTAAAAAAGCTAGTAGCATTTCCTTTTCTTAGAAAAAAAGAATTACTTTAACTGTTTTTTAACTGTTTCTCAGTTCTTTTAAAGACCTTATAGAAAAAAGAGTTGAATTAACGAGACTGAATATGAATGATTTATCTTTACGTAAGCTCGATTTCGTTACCTTAAAAAATCAGTTCATCGTATTTGAGACTATATTTGCCACGAAACAATAACAAGTGGCAAAAATCTATTCAGAATCATGCGTTTAATTTGAATAACCTAGAAGAACTTATCTCTCAACTTAAATTTTAAAAAAATCATTATTATCTTATTAAGACTATGTTAATACAGAATTCTTAAAGGCAGTTTTCAAAATTTTATGTTTCATTATAATACTTGTAAGGTTTTATTTTTATTTTAATCCTTAGGCCTTTACTTTTGATTTAGCTTTTTTGTTCATTATCTTTTTGAATTGTTTAATTTTACTAATTGATAATTGTAAGAAAAGTTATGTTTTCCAAGTTCATTTTAATGTCAATAAAATCTGAATCTTATGAAAGCTTCTCTATTTGAAACAAAATGACTTCAAAAACTGTTATCAGTATATACTAAAATAACCTGCAAATTTTAATTATAAATTTGTGCTTGGAAACTATAGCATTCTAAACGCGTCTGGAAAAGGATTCAGCTCAATTGTTTTAACACTTATGAGAAAATAGTACACCGGAATTATAATTTAAAACATCATTTGACAATGGCTTGGAGTAAAAACACACACGTGTATTTCTTTGGAAACTGAAACTAAAAATCGAAATTAATAGTTGATATTAATTTGTCATTCGTTTTACAAAATATTAAATTTACCTAGTTATAAGTCCTTGACCGAAAACTGGAGCACCCAATTCATAAAATGGACCTTTTTCAATCTCTTTATTTGATTTGTATATTTCCTGGAAAAAGAAATGTATTTGCATTTTAAATATTATAACTAACAAAATGACCCAGCGTGCTTACTTAATGCTACATAGTTGAATAAATGCTTAGTAAAGTGACAAATAGAAAGGTAAAAGCTCATTTTAAAGCTTTGGATGACGAAATAACCAATAAGATAGAAGAAAATTATAAAATGATAAAAAAAAATTAGAAAGTTCTATGCAAAATTTTGAAAAGAATAGATTTAGCCCTCAAGATGCATTTTTTTTATAATTTTTATTAAATTACTCAAACTAATATAAGAACTAAAGTAAACGAGATGAAATATCAAGAAATAGACAATATTAAACTTTTTTAATATTTAAATTACAGGAAACGATTTATTATTGAATTGAATATATTTAAGCTAAATGTAATTAAAATTAAAGCAAAAGGTTAAAAATTTAAAAGTACCATTGGGAGGGGCTAATAATAGTACATCAATACTAAAATCATTTGACCCTAAAATAGTCCAAGAAGAAAGCCAAACTAAAAATAAGTAGTTTGAAATTCTTGAGGGAATAAAAGACCGCTTCACAGCTTAAAATTCTGAAATATACTATTTATTTTCAGTCATGTCTTGAATCCAGTTTTCATTCGAGTTAAGGTAATACTTAAATCGATAAGTAAATAAAATACTTAACTTTTATTGTTTCACTTCAATCCAACTAAAATAAAAAACGTTAATTTTTATAGTAAAACGAATCGGATCGCGACCACTGCCGAGACCAAGGCCCACCTGGATGCATACACATACGAGTATACATATAAATGGCTGTCTTATAATTTCATTACCATATTTTCTCAATAACTTGGCTCATCCCTCCAGATGGTATGTCGCCCCTTGCATTAGGTCCCAACTGTGCTCTACGGAAGTCAAATCAAGCGATTTTCCTCGCCAAAAAAAAGTTCAGAAAGCTTGAATACACATCAAGCAATGAGTGCAAGTTGTTGACGAGTATCATACGGGTGAAAAGCAAATGCGTGTTGGCACACAAGAAATAGCAACACAACCGTTCACAGAATTTCATTTACTAACTACAAATGGGGGACAACTGACCAGAACATCATTCCGTCGTCTATTAAAGAAAATATCACCCCAAATCCAAAAGTAAAGGTAAAGTTTTTTTTTCTTTTCTTTTTTTTTTTTTGTAATTAGATATACATCACATAACAACAAAATTAGGAAGTAAGAAAAGTAGAGAATATCAAGTCCAGAACAAAAAGAGAAAAATAAAATTTAACGAATGAATCAGGTCATTAGTTCTAGAAGGAATATAAAAAACTTTATTTTTGGGGTATACATTAGCAAAGGAATGTTGTTGTTTATCATAAAATTAAAGCAAACCTTAATTCCATTTGCTTTGATAAGAAGTACCACTGGCGTGTATAAGAACCAAATGCAAAATAGATGTTCTTTTTTATACAGGTTTACCAGTTTCTCTGATAGTTTCATAGCTTCTGGAAAATAAAAATATATGTAATGAAATAATACATGTGTCTTTTATCTAATTAGAATGGATGCTTTTGTTAGTTTATATAGTAAAATACTTTCCATATAACTACATAAAATTTCAACATGTACCCATTATTAATAACTTTATTTATTTTAAATCTACATGGTAATAAAATTAGATTTTAAAAAAAATAAAGCGAAGCTGAGCACCATTACCAAACATTTATCATGAGAGCAGATGACAATGGTATGATTTAAATTCTTGATTATTTAAGTTACTGTATCAATTATGTACTTGGGCAGAAATTTATATGCATTGAAGTGTTCACGAAGTCTAAATATATTGCGAAATGTTTCCCAAAAATATAATATTTTTTATTGAAATTCGGTTTCCTTGACACATTTTTACTAAGGCAGAAACGATAATTTTAAAAACAAGGATATAATACGCCAAGCAGTAATGTTGAATAGATAGGGGTAAAATTTATCGCCTAGTCGCTAAATTTAGGAACAAAACTATATGCCCCTAGACGAGTCAGAAACACTCTAGAAGATATTTTCTCGAGGTAAAGACATGAGTCTTTGTGAATTAGTGAGTATATAAAGTTAGCTTTGCTCCAATGCAATATGATTACTTATTTTGCATTAATGTGCTCGGTGATTGTGAGAACAATGAATTGATACTATCGCATATTCATATATTTATGTACTAACAGTGTCCTTTTAGAAAAAGAAATACATTTTAATTGCTTAAAAAATTCTTTAAAAAATTCAGATGTACTCCGACAGAACCTGTTTGTTTAATTACATGCAACCTTTCTACATTTGAAAACCAATCAACCACGTGACAATATGATTGTCTATCAATCTATTGAAATGGATATTGCAGTTAAAAGTAAAAATAAATAAGCATTTTAAAACGAACGTTAGAAAAATAAACTAATCAACACATACACAAATTGGTGCTTCCATTGTATTTTGTAGAGCGTTAAAAGGTGACACTGATAGGCGACTAAAGGGTGACACAAATGTGACACTGATTCAAAAACTAGTTCTAATTGCTACTATATTTAGTTAGCGGCATCATTTTGCTTTGAATTGTCATTGTTGATGAGACAATGATTCTTCATTACACATTCGACGACCAATGAACCATAAAAATAGTGGCTTGCTTCCAGTAAATCTGCTCCAAAGAAGACAATCTTACCAGCCTAGAATATTATGACGACGATTTTTAATGGACTTCTTTGAAATAGAAGAAACAATCAATGGATGATATTTTAGTGAGTTTTTTCAATCCCATTCTTCGCTATCAGTGCACGGTTGAATCATTTTTAAGTTTATATTTAAGAACATCGCATCTTTTTGAGCATTGTGTATTTAATTTTTAGCGTTTTCATTCGGAGCCATTTGAACTTTCCGAAGATAAAAACACTACGTTACATTGATAATCTTCAACACATATGAGTGGGCGAATAAAAAGTTCTGAAAAAATTTTCTACGGATGCTAGTCATGAGCTACTTTAAACATTTGAAAACTCATTAGGAATTTCTTTTTCAAAAATCAAAGGTATAATTTAGATATTTCATAATTACCAAGGAAGTGAAAAGCTATAAACAACATATTTGAAGTTCAGAGAAATAAAAAAAAATGGACACTTAAAATTATGATCACTAGATGAGTTTATTATGCTATGAATAACTGTTATCTAGATTATAAAAAATGAGTGTATTCACTATTTAAATAGAGTTAGTTTGAAATTTAAAATCCATTTTAGTATTACAAATCGATGAGTTATATATCATTTAATTTTAAGACGTTTCAAAAATTAAATTTTCTTCAATGCTATTAAATATAAACACATAAGATGTTTTTGATATTATATGTATTTAGTGATACCCTGTATCATTATTCCCTTGTCAAACATAAGGTAAGAAGTTATTACTCCATATAAATACTCACAGTATGTAATAAATTTATAAGAATTAATATTTATATACTTATTTTGTGAACAATTAAATCATTATGAAATTGTGTATAAAATTATTGTCTTAGATCTCTAATCGCTAATAAGATTCTTGGCCGTTTTTGAATTCGTGACTGTTATATTTTATGACGACGATATATTGGTATTTGGCAACGTCTTTAGGTTGACTTAGTGGCCAAATTTGGAGCCAAATGCTTTTTTGGAAAATCTCAAAGTCTTAAAGCGAG